>CABHPQ010169722.1:0-13416 GCA_902168405.1 Peromyscus aztecus
GAAGAATAACCTCATAGTCAAGCTTTGTCTTCTACATTCACACATGTAAGCACACCTCCATGCATTCATGTACACACTCTTACAAACACATACTGCACTCAAGAAAACACGCGTGCATGCACTCAAGAATGCTGTGTGAGGAAAACAAAAACGAGAGGAAATTAAAAAGTCTCACTGATGACAGTTTCTCACGCCCTGGATATGAGCTATGTTTTATTTAGGGGAACTGAGGGTCTTGAGGGAATCTTGAAAGTTAGTGTTGGGATTGGCCTCCTTACTGAAAGACAATCTTAAGACTAACTTGTAGAATCCTAATGCAAATCAATTATCCTTGAGAGATATGAGCTCTGGGGATCTGAATACTTAGTGAGCTCAAGGTAACCTTTTACCAATTTTCTCTAAAACAGCATCCCTCGGTGGACACAGTAGAGTGTGCTCGGTAAAGTCTAGGCCTGGTTCACTACCTAGCCAGCTCTCTACTCTTAGAGAGGACACTGACTTCTGTGAGTGTTAAGCTCTTCTTAATGATGGGAATAACGAACTCAGACTCTGTTTTCAAAGCTTATGGCCAGAGATAAATATAGCCAGTAAGTTAGCAAATGTCAGTTCTGAAAATGCAGAGCCCTATGTAGAATATAAATTTCTCCATGTGTGTTCCAGCACACTACCCTCCTCTGTTTGGAGAAGGGGCTAGGAGACAGTCCATTCCTCTTTTGTATAAAATGTGACTCACTAAGCTTTTAGAAAACACAACAATTGACTTATTTTCCCCACTTCTTCTAGAATTCCTTTGAATCACTCACAAAGATGCAACCTTTATTTTATCCAATTGTTAGTTTTTCTTCCTGGCAGGCTTGACTACTGAGTGTAGCCATTCTGACCTTAGCTTAATGAACACTTCCTGAGATGTCCCTCACCCATGAAGCATTGCCCCCTCCCCATGGACCACCTGTCCTCCTCATTCATTTGCTGCATGGCACTTTTCATTACCTGGAATCACCACCTTTGCTTATTTGCTTGTATATTGTGTGCCTCTTTAGTCAATATGACTTTATTACTTCATTACGTGATAGACAGTGTCATGGGAATCAGCAATGAAACTGAGTCAATAAGTATGCCCTTAAGGAGATGGGTACTAATAAATACTGATAATAGTAACTATATATATATATATATATATATATATATATATATATATATATATATACACGTAGGTGCCAAGAGGCAGAAGATGCTGTGAAGAAAAATAAAGCAATCTGAAGGATTAAACCCTGGAGGTCATTGTGCCATCTTATGTCTTATGTCAGGGATGGATTTTCCTTCTTAGGTGATATTTATTCAAAGGCCAAGACAAAAATAAAAGATCTAGCTGGAGAAAATGTTTCACTAGCATGGGGAACTGAAAGTGTAAAGATTATGACATGAGACATATTTGGCAAGCCCAAAAATGAGAGAAAAGACCGTGGTGGCTTCAGGGCAGGAAGCCAGATACGGGTAGGAGGTGATACCAGGAAGAGTCTAGGTACCTATCTGTAGGCTGTGAACTTTGGTCAGGATCTAAGATCTTACTCTGAGTCCATGGGAAGCCTTTGGGCAGAGCGTTGACATCACCAGATTCAGGTTGCCATGGCTGCTGGGTGGTGGTGAAGGGGTTATCCTATGTGCAGGACGAAAAATGGAAGTTCCAGTGACATGCTTGGATCCTTCACACCCATTGCACCGGGGCCTACTGGGCTCATCACTTTCCAGACACTGCATTTTTGCTCACAATTAGCTACATTGCTAATTATGCACCACAACACACCGAGAAGCTGTGGCCTGGGAGTCTTCATCACTAGGTTTAATTTCCTCCCTCATGTCCTCCCTCTTCTCCATCCTTCCCTCCCCTCTGCCTTCATTCCTGACTGCCCACCTTCCTTCCTTCATGTTTCTTGTTTGTCTTCTTCCTCCTGTGACTTCTTCCTTAATTTTTTCACATACTTTCCTCTTCCTTCCCCTCCTCTCTGTTCCCCTCCCCTCCCTCCACTTTCCCTTCCCTTTCCTTTCATTCCCTTTTCTGTTCCCTTCCCTTCCCCATGTTTCACACCATTAAATATTTAGTTATTATTTATCATAAAATTATGTTAGAAAGTGATTAAACTTCCTTAGGAATCTTTTTTTAAGATGGCACAGGCTCTGCTAAATGAGGTAGAAAGTGATTAAGGAAACTTGGTTTCCAGGGTGTGAGCATTAAATAAATAAAGGAATGATGATCATTGATATTGATTGAAATATCTTTAAGAAGAGAGGTTTCGAGAGGAACATAAAGAGACTGATCTTGGGCGTGTGCTAAGTTTTTCCAAGTGGAGATGCTGAGTGGGATGTTGGATGCATGAGTTTCACTTTCAGAAAAGAAGACTTGATTGGATTGCAAATATCAATTAGGAATAGTCTTTAAAGAGAATGGACTCTCCTTGTTCCCTGTAATTGAAATGGGGGCCAAAGACATGCCAGGTTTTCAGGGTTCTCATGCAGAACAAGGAGGTACTGTCCGCACTGCCACTTGAGATCAAGACAGATAGTCTTTTGTTGCTTTTTACTTTTAATTTAATTTTAATTTTACTTGGGGTTTCATTTGAGACTGAGTTTCACATTGTAGCTCATGCTGGCCTTGTTTTACTCTGAAGCCTAGGCTGAGAATGAGCTCATTGCAATTCTCCAACCTCAGTGCCGGGGGTTATAGATTTGATGTGAGTCACTAAGCCTGGATTCTTGATACATTATCCCTGAAAGGATTATGGCAAGTAAATAAGATTTGCTCTAGAATAAAACCTCTCCTCGATCCTTCCTAGGTCTGGTTCATGTACATGCTTTCTGAAACTAACCAGCCATAGTATCATTGTGCATAATGTGGTCCCAGAATTCAAAGACTGTGTATCAGAATTAAGTGGGTACATTTTAAAATATAGGCGGGGCACTCAAATACCAGGCATAGTAAATAACAAGAATAGCCATGGTCCTGGGATCCTCATTCTAACTCATCGTTTAAATGATTCATTCCATTAATCTATATAAATGATTTGGTATTGTGTCAAAGTGCTTCAATATAAATTAAAATATTTTTCTATACATTTTAAAGGATATTCCAGCACAAAACAAGTTTAATGATTGTTCATAGAGTTCATGTGTTTGAACTGCTCTGCTTATATTTTGGGTTGTTGGGATTAGAACAGATATAACTTCAATCAAATAAATTTTAATGGCATTTAAATAGTAAAGTCAAATTTAGCTGTTCTGCTTTCCTTCAAAAAATATAATTTCATGATATACCATAACTTTAAGAAACTACTCAAAACAGAAAAAAAAAAAACACCTTACATTGTGAATAATAAATTACAATGCACCTAAAGTATGAAGTATTTGTGATTTCCTACTTAGGGCACATGAGAAAATTGTGTTCCATTTCCCAGACCTCTTATGATTTAGATAGAGTGAGAAAAATGGTTGAGGCCAAGCAGCATGGTACTGTAGCCAGAACATTTGGTTGCCAACGTTCCTTCTTATTTGAATCTTTTTCCATATTTAACATGGCAGCTCCCCTCTCTCCTCCTTGCCCATGATGCTATGATTAGTAGCACTTCTCTGCCAGCCCATAATGGGCTTAGAGAGAGGGAGAAATACTCTTTTGTAACTTTAGCTTGTTGATTCCAGGGCATAATGCAAAGAATCCTCATAGGTTCCCTAACAAAGTGGATCACCTGATCCTGAGCGGTCTTCTTTCCATTAAGAAGGGAGATTTTTTTTTTTGCTCCATCAACTAAAATGTTTGTTGATATTTTGACCATTGACAATAAAGAGTTGGGAGTTGTTTGCATTTTCTCAGATTAGTTTAATAAATTAAAATAAAAGGCAAAAACAACAAAAAAATGAAATTATAAACCAATTGCTGCAAGGGTAGAGATGATTCTTTTAATGATCATGTGCAGAACAAAATATCCAGTCACAGTAATTTGGAGGAAGTTTCTATTCCCTGTCCTTTGAGGATTGTGGTTATGTATCTTAGAAGTATGCTTCACTGCTGAAGAAATGCAATGGGTATTTCTTTTGATAGTTAACAGGTAAAGTGTAATCCTCCCAAATGAAGGGTTGCTAACAAATCAAAGAGATTCTAGACCTACAACTTCTAGGATGTTAGTCTTAGCCTAATGCTGCTATTTCTAACAGTTTGGTCACACGGTTAGAAAGGGATTGCCCCAGATTTCTACCCAATCTTCACCGGCCTAGTCAATGAATAATTACCTGCAATGATTGTTTGTGATTTACCGGGTTCCCACATACAGCTTCACAGGACAATATTAAGACAATGAAGTATAATTTTCAAATCAGGAAGTTGGAATCAGAGCAGGCATAAAAAGTGGGTCATTGATTAGTGCTCCATAGATACTAACTTTTTCCAACATGCATATTAAAGATAAACTTGTACACTGAAGACTCTACTTAAGGAGCTTTTGAAAGTAAATTGTAGCCACTAACAATCAATTAAGCATTTTGAGTTATTTCCCCCTGTGTCCTTTTCAGGATACAAAACCAATGAAGCTCATATCCTTTTATTCAATAAATGCAAATGTATTTGTACTCCATTGTTAACATACAATATTTTATTACAAATATTTAATATTAGTTTACATCATTAAGAAGATCAAGAATTAATTGTACCTGAAATACTGAGATGAACTGACTTGGGTCCCTGGAACTCATACAAAGGCAGAATAAGAAAATCAACTTCACAAACATAACCTTTGCCCTCCACACGTGTGCTGTGAACATGTGCATACCTACACTCACATATACACATCAGGCATGTTCGTACATATTCACGCAATAGCAATAAATTTAAAAATGTTAAATTAATTATTTATTCACTGAACAAGCATAATATGTGTATATATGCACATACATGTAATTTAACTATTTATATAATTTTTAATAAAAAAAATTAGACCATAGCCACTTGAAATGAAAACGTTGAAACATCAGGTTATAATTTTCCATTCTGCTTTTCTGTATTTTCATGGTCTGGAGACTAGCCTTACTTAATGTTTGAGTTTCCAAATATTATGCCAACTCTGGATAAATTAGGTCAACAGAGGGAAACATGCTTTCTACTGCTTACATTAACATTCTGCTGTCTGAAAAACTGCACTAGCCCATCAATCATCTTGTTAATATTTGCCACTTGGAACAGAGTTTAAATGTGATCTGTAAAACCCCCAAATCTTCACTTCATTTAAAATTATTCTACTCTGTGTCATGCATAAATAATTTTGGATGGATATGACATAATAAAAGTGGAAAGAAATGAGTTATCAAAAAAGCATGTAAAATGATTTATTTTTAAAAGTTCAAAATGTACTTGAAAGAGTAGATTTAATGTCGCAATCTAACCATTAGATTTTCATATTATACTTAAGAATTTTGTTTTGAAACTAGCCTTTCATTAGTAAAACCTGTGACTGAAAAAGATGTTCGTATATTTATAGACATTGAACATGGATGACAGAATTTTGTGCATTTGTCCACAGGCCAATAATTCATTTCACAAATATTTTTACCACTTAATAAACAATAATCATGGAACAGCAGTAGAATTTGACTGCATAGAAACCTAACTATGGTAGACTTAATTTAATAGTTTAATTAATTTGTATTCTTATGAATTTTTATGTTTATGAGTCATATATTTTCAGATTTAAGAGGTAATAGTTCAGTGTTTCAAATTGACTACTAGTAGTAAAGAACCTATTTGATATATTTTACATCTATATTTATATTCAGGGTGTTTCATCTGGCAGATGTTAAAAGTGAAATTTTTAACTCTATTTGGAACTTTATTTTAGTAAGCATGCTTGAGTTTTGAGCCCTCTTTGAGAATAAATGTGAACAATTTAGATACTAGTCAGGAGTATTTTTAAGGCTGATAATACTTCAATTTATTTCTTTTCCCTTCAGGTACTGATTATTAAGGTGACATTATGACAGCATAACTCCAAAACAATGGTAAGTCTTAAATATTTGCTAGTTCTGTAATTTAGTGTTGCACCATAATATACTGTATACCTTATTGGGTTGCTTTTCCTATTCTAATTTTATAGGTCTGTATAGGATGTAAATTTTGAACCAGACCACTAGATTGTAAGGTATTTATGACAAGTCAAAACATTTTAACTCAACGTTTGTACATAATAGTTTTTGAATTTGGCAACCTGTGGTGCAGTCCTCTTTTTAAAGAATGTCAATAAAAGTAATTACTTTCCCATTCAATGTCCATTTTCCCTGAAAGAGTTATTTTCCTTTTGGAATAAATGCTTTCAAATGCAGTGGCAGTAGACCAACAGCAACGTGTTGCTTCCCTGCACTGTGTTGAAAATAATAATATTCATGCTGGACTTATAGATGGTCAGACAGAAGATCTATTAATTAAACTAAATAAAATTTGATGATAGCAGCCCTTTCTGTATTCATATTAGAAGACTCTTCTTAGGTGCAATATGATGCTTACAACTAATCCTCACACACTGCCATTGCTTTTTTAGAATCAAGACTCTAGATGATACATAGATAGATAGATAGATAGATAGATAGATAGATAGATAGATAGATGATTGTTAGAAAGAGGGAGAGATGGAGAGGAAGGGAGGGAGAGACAGACAGACAGACAGACACAGGAGAGATAGCATCTCATGTACAGTAGATGCTAAAAATATTGCAAATTTTTATTGGTTCTGGGAAATAAAATTAGGGTCTTATATGTGCTAGTAAGTACTCTACCAGTGATCTATATTCCTAGCCCAAATATTGAACATTTTCTTCTTAATAATTACAATAATTTAAAAATGTGTGTTTTGGTTGAATTGGCCTCTACTTTTATAAAATGCTGTTTTACTTAAATAAAATTATGTTCACTTTTGACATTAAAATATTCTTTTCATTCATAAAATTTGTTACCTAAATATATACTTAATGATTTACTAAAAAAGAAAAACAATGCAAAATAAAAAACCAACAGTAAATTTAGATATATGGACATGTGTATTTGTGTGTATATTTATTACACAAAAGGTTACATGAATGGGTAATAACATATCATTAATTATTTTATAGGTATGTAATTGTACACTATAGCCAACATAATTGGGAATATTTTAAATGAATCATATAGGTATATATAAGTAAATTGCTTAAATATGAACAAATATTCAGATATATAGAGATACAATAATATATAAATGCATAAGCAATCATAGATAAAACTCAAAACAGCTTTGTGTAAAGAAAAAGTCATAACACAATGCTGTTCCTCTTTTGGTCATCCTTACGCTGGGGCAGCTGGTGACAGAAGATGACTTGTGTCCCTTTGCATCAATACCGTGGAACCCTCCTTTCTGTGCTCAGAAAACAAGATGCAAGTTCATGCAACTCTTGTCACCATGGAAAACGTGCATTTGCCCATGTAGTTTGTTCTTGCTGATAGAACACTAAATATAATGCATTTCAGCCTGGTTTTCATAATGGCCTTGCAAACATATATATGCATATATATATGGATTTCATAATAATGATCTGTCTATTTCATGTCCTTCTGCCACTTAAAGTAGAAAAATGACAATGAACAGCAAACCTCATGGATGTTTTAATTCTATGTGTAATAGCCTCAAGAAAATGACTGAAGACTGTAGTAAATCAGGGCGTTATGAATCAAGTTACTCGGGAGAACATTTCTTCACTGCTGTGTGGTCCAGTGTGACTGATCTCTAAACACCTCTTTGATGCCCATAGTAGAGCACATACTGCTTTACTTTTGTGGGAAGTTGCATTCTCACACTTAAGAGAGGAAAAAAAAAATCACATGACCACACCATCAGCAGAAAGGAATAAGCTAGAGAATCACCTCACTTGGCTCATGAGGGATTCTAGACTGATACTATGAGGACCATGATGATGTGTGAAATCAGAGCAGAAATACACTAATCTAAGGGATGACCCACAGGAACAAATTTCAAGGAAAATAAACATGATAAAATAATAATATTGCTTAGTAGAGAGCATTTTCAAAATATTATTTAGATCAACACGTGATAAGAAAAGAACATATATTTAGTATTGACATATTATCAATGCATTGCATTGTAAATTCAGCCACTGCAAGTATTTAATGGTATTACAGCGATATTTAGTCTTTTATGTATTTACATATTTCATAAAATATGTTGATATTCTGTATCTATCATACTATGAGTTTATTTAGCCTTTATTTTCTTAAATTCTCCATACCAAAAAAACCCCCATGGGTTCTATAATCTTTCAGAATTTAAATTCTAACATAGTAGTATAACGACATAGATTGTGTGTTGGTGAAGTTTTCAGAGTAAGCTTTAGAGGACTGTGTGTCTGTGGGGGTGGGGGTGGGGCATGTAGTTAGCTTTGAGTCTAAATCCAAAGCAAGAAATGTGGATCAAGCAGACTTAACTCCACTGAAGCATGAAGACAAAGTTGACAAAAATGAGCCACTTTAAACCATCAATATTTATTAAACACTTACTGTAAACCAGGCCCTTTTCTAAATCCTAAGGTTGTAGCAGTGAATACAAGACCAGGAGACAAGCTCTTACATATTAGTGGTTAGTGGAGAGAGAACAGATATTAAATATGAATAATTAAGCAAATATTTTTGACAAAGTTGAATGTGTGAAGAAAATAAACCAAGTTGGATAGGAGGCTAAGGGAAGAATTTTCAAATTAGTATTAGCTGAGAAGAGACCTGGAAACAGAATGAGTATATATTGTGATAGTTATCCTGAAAGGAACATTCCAGACAGCAGGAAAAGGCAGGATCTGCTTGCAAGTAGAGAACAATGCAATTTATTTGAGCCAAAATGAAGAGATCAGTAGACAAGGGGAGGCTCTTTTGGGTCATGTCAAAAAATTATTTTTCTTCTTTTTTTGTTAAATTTATTCATTTTTGTTAGTGTGTGTGTGTGTGTGTGTGTATGTATATATGTATGTGTGTAAACATGTGTGAGCAAACTAGTATCATGGTGAGCTTGTGGAAGTCATATGACCACTTGTAGGAACTGATTTTCTCCTCCACCTTGTGGGATCAGAGAATCAAACTCAAGCCACGAGGCTTGGTGGCAAGAACCTTTACCCACCTGCTGAGCCATTTTTCTGGTCCTGGAGTATTGAATCCTACCTAAAAGGGAGGCCATTTGAGGCATTTGATCAAAGATATGAATTGATTTACATTTTAAAGTTTTCATTATGCTAGGTGAAAGAGCCTGAAGCAAGACTGAGAGGTTATTGCAGTCTTTCAGAAGAATGAACATGTTTACAGTGGGTGCTTTTAAATAGAATGAACTACAATACAGTGAATAATTAAAAATTTATTTAACTTTTAAAACAATATTTTTATTCTTTGAACGTTTCACACACTTACATAATGTGTATTGCTCACATCAATCTGCCACTGTCTCTCTTCAGCTTCCTATATTGTACCCAACTGTCTGCTCCTCAACTTCATATTCTGCTTTTATTGTTATTGTTTTTAATAGTCCCTTGAGTTGAGTTAGTGCTGGTTTATATAAGCACAGGTGAGTGACCATTCACTAGGGCATAAACAACCTACCCACTGCCATATCCCTAAAGAATGATTCTCCCTCTTTTGGCAACCATCAACAAGACCCTTTCCTCATCCATGATAGAATTTTGACTGATTTGCTCTTTGGCAGGTAACTAGAGTTGCGGTAAGTTGATGTGTGCAACAGCCATTTGTTGTTTTTATCTAAGTTGTTCTATTACCAGTAAAGACTCAAGAGTCAGCTATTGGGGTAAAGACCTGATAGATCAAAGAAGCTGCAGAGGAATGACCATCTATCCTTCTCTCCACACTCCCAGATCAAAGAGACTGCAAAACCTCTAAGTCCCTCCCTACTACTTCCTGTACATCTTCCCTATCCGTATTCTTGACTTCTCTATGGCTAATTCCTGTCAGCTAGTCGCTGGCTCTGCCCCCTGATTTAAGGTTAACTTTATTAACACAGTCTCAGGATGTCATTGTGCAATCAAATGTGCCGCAACAGCCATTTACAACAGAAGTAAAGTATGGAGTCTTTAGCACAGTATTGGCACGTGGTAAGCTCTACACAAGTGCTGATTTTAGCTTCTTCCTCTTCAGCATCATTACTATTGTTTTCTTTATCAAAGTTATAATAGAAGCCTTAGGAAAAATGCCAGTACCTTTAAGTGTTGTATAAGCATTATTCTCCTTTTCCTGCTATAGTCATATATTAAGCACTTGATTTGAGAGAGCACCATACTTCAGAATTGTTTAAGGATAATATACATAATGCTTAATGCCCTAGTCACTGCAAAAATGCTACACAACTCATAGTTAAAAGCTATTTCTTGAACAATACAATAAGCCATAGTCAAGCCTTGCCTCCTCTCATTTATCTCATCTTCAAATATGCCCATTTGACTTGTTTATTTTTCTTAGCATGGGTTGTCCTTGAACTTACATACGTTAAGTGTGCTGCTCTTTATTGTATATATTTTAATGCTCAGTCATCATTGATACATAGGAAATACACATATACAAAACTATTCATCACAGTGGCTGTGGCCTTTGAAATTCATGTCTTAGAAATGAAGATAGATATTAAGATTTGTTTAAAGTAATGCAGTTATCTGTAGTTACTTTGAAAAAAATCAAGATTTTTGCAGGAAGTATTATGGACTGTACACCTATGTACACATATAAGTTCCTGTATGTTACTAAAAAGTTGCTTAGGCAATCACCATCATTAAATGCTAGGACAGATACAGAATAGGATTTGGAAACTAGAAACTGGTTTGCTGTGAGTTCTCTTGACAAACACTAATTGCTTCTTCAGTTTTATGAGAGTTTTAAAAAACTTTAAAAAAGGTTTATGGAATAGAGTTCAGTAGTGCTTTCTTGTTGTGATTTTTATTATGGGTGTGATACTTTCATGTGTTTCTCTTTTGTTTGCTTGCTTGCTTGTGTTTTGGCCTGGAGAAGTGATGCAGGGTTCTCATTTTAACTGGAGATTCAAATATCGATTTGGGTATTTAAACACATACTTTGGTTAAAAAAAACAACCATAAAGCCAAGTAGAGAAGGATAAGGTGCTCCAATTTTCTCTTTTAGGTCCGGCAACTGAATTTACGTAGTTTAGAAATCTTTGTATGTTAGCTTCTCTATTGCATAAACTGGAAAATGTTTCCATGTTGTGTGTTGAATTAGAAGGGGAAAAAAGCACAGAAAATATGTGAAATCATTAAAAATTATTGCAAATGTTCTGAAACACAAAATGATTCTTCATACTTGCTCTTTGGTAAATGTCTCTTGTTTAATCATAAATGAGCATGTTTGCTTAAATCCAAGCCTGAGGTAGACCAGAACTGAAATTCAGTCTGGCCTCACATGAGGAGTGTATGACCACTGACAGGCTTCATATTGAACTCATTTTGGGTTTTAGCTGCAAACTCAGTTGGGAAAGTTGAGTTTGAGAAGTACCAACACTTTCAAACTTTATGTCCATGTTGATGTGTACCTGTTCAGACATACATCTTTTATGGAATAACTTTGAAATTAAATAATTGCCTTTTACAAGAATTAATGTGACAAATGCCAAACAGGATGGAGTGTTCAGACAGAAAAAAAAAAGGTAAACCCAGGCCTATCTGTCATTGGTCCAGTACTTAGATGCCTTCTGAAATCTGTCACTTTGAAAAGTAGTTCATTTGGCCTTTCATGCTCTTCCTCAGCATGCATAAATACCTAAGCTACTGTCTAGACACTGTCAGATTGTATGAGAACACAGTACACTTTTTCTTTCTATAACTGTCAAGGCTGAATCTCTATATCCTGCCTTGGTCATTGGTACAAACAACTCCAATTAAAAACAGGGTGCTTGAGAGAGGAAATAGAGGCAGAGAGTAAACAACGGAATAGGGGCAGCGCACAGGACTCTCTCCAAAACACAGATTAAAGTAAGTTCTTGCTCAGAGATAGCAATTAGCCTGTGTCCCTGCCAGTAACACACCAGAGGCTCAATTTTGTGCTTTGTGAAAATCCAGTGCTGTAGTATGAGTGTTTTTTGCCTGTTTGTTTTGTTTTGGGTTTTTTTGTGTTGTTATTGTTTTTTGTTTTGTTTTCTTTTCTTTTTTAATCTCTGACAATATTCTTTACTCATTTTTTATTAAGAAATTTTCCCTTCTTTACTTTTTTTTTTTCTTTTCTTTCCTTGAGACAGGGTTTCTCTTTGTAGCCATGGCTGTTCTGGAACTCTGTAGAGCAGGTTGGCCTTGAACTCAGGGATCTGTGTAGCTAGAAGTTTCTCCAGTCCTGCCTGAGCCCTGTAGTCCTGTGGCCTGCTTATAAAATAATCACACAGAGGCTTAATATTATTTATAACTGCTTGGCCATTAGCTCAGGCTAACTACTGACTAGGTCTTACACTTAAACTCAGCCCATTTCTGTTAATCTATATGTTGCCATGTTTTCTGTGGCTTTACCTGTGTGCCATTACATGCTGCTCCCTGGACGGCAGGCTGGCATATCCTCACTCAGCCTTCCTCTTCCCAGAATTCTCCTTGTCTGATTATCCCACTTATACTTCCTGCTTGGCTACTGGCCAATCAGTATTTTATTTATCAACCAATCAGAGCCACACATTCACAGCATACAGAGGTGTCAACCATTATTCCTGCCTCTGCCTCCTGAGTGCTAGGATTAAAGGTGTGTGCTACCACTACCCAACTGTGTTTTTCTTACTGCATAGCCCTAAGTACAAACCAAATACATCATTCTCTATAGCTAAATAAACCAAATGTTTTTGGAAAAGTAGAAACCTTTGTCACTGATAAACCAAGACATCCTAGGTTGGACTTCATGCAAAAACTTTTCAAGTTTGATTGGACTCAATTTATCAGTTTTCACTATGGGCTCACTGCCTTAAAAGCCAGCTTACTCTCCACCAATCTGTTTCTGCTAAGAAGCAATCTAGTCCAGGGCTACTTAGAGCATGGTTCAGGGACCAGATGTTTCTGAGAACTGCCAGGGACCCTTTATAAAACATAGAAGCACATGAATTGAGTGTTTTTTAGGAATTTTTATAAACTTCTCTTTACTTCATGATTTTGTGCACCTTGATTCAAATAATACATTATGGATGTTTTAAAATCTAATGTTTCTTGCACTTCACTTCTTATTAGATAGAAAATTATTAATAAATGGCCACTCAGCCAAACTAATGGAAACACATGAACTGTGAACCGATGGCTGAGGGGCCCCCAACTGGATCAGGCCCTCTGAATGGGTGAGACAGTTGATTGGCTTGATCTGTTTGGGAGGCATCC
>CABHPQ010169722.1:13516-41261 GCA_902168405.1 Peromyscus aztecus
TTGGACCGGGTCCTGTGCTCAGTGCATGAATTGGCTGTTTGAAACCTGGGGCTTAGCAGAGATGCTTGGCTCAGCCTGGGAGGAGGGGACTAGACCTGCCTGGACTGAGTCCACCAGGTTGTTCTCAATCTTCGGGGGAGTCTTTGCCCTGGAGGAGATGGAAATGGGGGGTGGGCTGTGGGGAGGGGAGCGGGACGGGAGGGGGGAGAATGGGGGAATCCATGGCTGATATGTAAAGTTGAATTATATTATAAAATAAAGAAAAATAAATTAAATAAATAAATAAATAAATGGCCACTCAGAAAGAGATAGGTCAAGCCTCCTGTCATAGTCAGGGAAGCATTGGTCTTGCACTTGCCAGCCTAGCACAGGTCATTATAGGACAGCTCTGATCAACATTAACATGTGTTTCTCCTCGCCTGGGACATCAAGACTACAATGAGATTGCATAATTACATCCCCAAAGGAACTTACAGTTTGATTAAAAAGCTTCCCTTCCCCTTTCCTTAAGAAAATTGTTAAATATTCATGTAAAAACATTCAGCACACAAGCAGTCATATTTAAATGCTAAATAGGATATCAATAGAATTGCATTTGTATGTGCTAAAATCCTACACCATTTTATGTGGACTCATCTATTTGCTCCTACCATTTAACTTTAACGGGGCATTTTCTTATGGTCCTCATAGAGAATTTATGAGGAAGATACCTAGTAAAATATGAATTTGTCAATCCTACGTGATTTTCTATGAAAATCCTGAACACTTGCATTTAGAAATCATGGTGGTTTCATTAAAAAAAGAAAGGTCTTAAATCCTCAATAATAAGGTGCTTTCTATATATATGCTAAGAGAGACTTATTTTTAATAAACACCCATCTATTTTCAAGATCTTACCATGGAAAATTATTTAGACTACGCTATTCTCATAATTAGGAGTAAGACATGCAAACAAGACTTTGTAATCTTGAAAAATCCGGAGAGTGAAATTGGAACATAAATGTCAATTAAAAAGTTTTCACTAATTTGTCTCTAAGTCATTGCTCCTTCTATTAAAACCAGAAGCTCCCAGAGACCTCACCCACAGAGTCATTGTTTTCCTCTGCCTGTGGCAAGCTGGAACACGCTTTGTATTATTAAATTGTTGTTACTGCCCTCTAGTGGCAACTTGTTCTTCCTCCTCCTAACTGAGCCCTAGAAGTTCAAGACATAAAGGCAACCCACAGCTTGTGTATTTCAGGAAGTTAAAGAGCAAACCTAGGAAACAACCACATAACATGTAATCAAGCAGGAGTCTGCTCAATGTGTAAGTCAAAGCGGAGTATGGAGACAAAAGGGTGGAGGGTTCATCCACGTGTTGAATTCAGCTGGTTTTTCCATATGTTCAAAAAACGAGTCTCAAAAATTAAGGTAGCTTAGGTAAAAAAAAAAAAAATCCTCTCAAAAGTTATATTGCATACTGTATGGTGGGGAACTTGTGAAATGTAGATTCAGATTGTAGGGGCTTGAAACCATGACTCAATGATGGCAATTCTCTCTGACTGTCCATGGTCAGGCATAATTTAGAGCTACAACCCTTGGGGAGGTTATCAGAGAAAGTGCAGAAATGAAGATCCTCCTTTAAAATATACTTTATTGTGGAATTACCTTATAATGTAAGGGAATACTTAATTCAATGATTTGGTGAAAAAGAAATAGGTATTTACTGAGTTTACCACTTACTTTGTGGGTAACCTTGGAGGACACTAAGCACATTGGACTTCCCTCTAATCTCATCATTTGTATATACACACACATATAATCATTAATATAGATGTACAGTCAGAGCAGAATTTGAGGTTCATGTAAAAAGTAAATGACCTAAAGCAGAATATATTTATATATTAAAAGTTAGTAATTACAATTTTATATTATATGTAACACCCAGTGAGCAATAAATGTCAGCATTGCCAATAAATGTCACAGGATTAATATGCAGGCACATATGACCATATACCCTAGAAAGTTTTCCTCAGTACAGAGAGAATTTTAACATTTCCATAAAAGAAACAAGTTATATAAATCCATGAAAAACATTACCTTGAGGATTACTGAAGGATAAAATAAATAAGAATTTAGAATGATTCTGTAATAAAATTCAATTGAGTGTGGGAAAAATAAAGAATGATATTAAAGAAATGTTTTGATTATTTACTTTTCTCTTTCCCTATTACCTGGAACCAAGAGCAGATGGGAAGGTAAATGCATCAAGTTAAACATCAAATTCACATCATGTCACAGCACATATAAACCACATGAACATGAAAAGGAGACTCTGGGTAAACTTAATCAGGTTTTAAGCATTTGGTGAGGAAAATGGGTCATAAAATATCTATTGTTTCCCAAATAAATCACATTGCATGTGTTTGAATTCTGTAATCATTGTGTCATCAATAATTTTACATAGTTTCAAAGCTATGTGGTATCGATAGTTCATGATGCATTATTAAAGTATAAGGGAAATATTCATGTGTGTAGTTTTAAGAAAAACTTTAGCAGTGTAGTTGGAAGAAAGGGTATACATTTACATGCAAAACACTTATTTTCCATAAAATTGGATACTAAGTTTATATGAATTTATACTTCTTCATTTTGACTCTACAATTCAATGTTTTTCTGTAGTGCACCAACTTTCAACTTACCATGTATTGATAGTGAACTTCAGAGTAACATGTAACATATTAGAAAGACTTCAAATTATGAGTTAGAATCAGAGTTGCTATAACTAACCAAAGTTGATATTAATGGTTATTTATGTGTGGTGTCAATAGAGACGTTTTAATTCTCTTTCTGAAAATCTCTCCTTTTTATGGTGTTTTATAGTGAAAGTAATTTCTGTAACTCTGTAGTTTAAAAGATTAGAAGCCAGTGCAATCTGAGGAGCGTGGACAGCCCAGTGCAGCCTATGAATATGATTATTAGACTTTATTTACTGGATGATGGAACTCAGATTGGTGCTGTAAAAAAGAAGTCAAGGAATTACTGTATTCTGTTCCTAAAAATGCAGTTCCAATATCTTGTAGCACCAAAAGGCTGACACTCAGGGCATACTAACAGAAAGGGATCGGAAACAAGATACGTGTACATTTACATTCATAACAGCATTATTTCCAATAATCCCCCAAAGGGAAGAAAATCCAAACTATTACTGAGAAAAAAATGTGTCATATACATACTTTATCCAGCCTTAAATAAAGATGAAGTTCCTGTTATATGCTTTCATATGAGGGATTTTTGTGGTCATCATGCTATGAAAAACAAGCCTAAAATAAGAGGAAAGACATTTTAATATTGCAAGTATATGAGGGATATAGAGAGTCAAATAGTTAAAGAAAAATACAATGACTAGTGGTGACTGGGGAAGAGGGAAGGGAGCAGAGAGACCTTACTGATAAATAATAGAGTTTCAGTGTGGATAATGTAAATGTTTTGGAGATGGATAGTGGTAATCAATGTACAGATATATATATATATATATATATATATATATACTCATTCCATTGAAATATATATTTACAGTGACTAAGAGTATTCATTCTATGATATTTTCTATAAGTATATTTATTTAGTCCAGTGAAAACAATTTCTAAATGAAGAGGCTGAATACTGAGATCCAAGCCATCTTGCCACATAAAGATGACTGTAGACACTAAATGTATTCTATTCTATCTTCACAATGAGCTTCAAATGAAAATCCATGCTTCACATATTTGCAATTTAATAAAAATAAAAATGAGACAGGACAATGATGATACGTTTAGTTATAGCCACAAAGCTCAAAGCTTTTCAACATAATAATGATAAAATAGGTTGTTGAGAAAAAAATGTTGAAAATAAGACAAGAAAATACCTGTGGGCATCACTTCTGGCAAATTTAGTGAGCATGCAATAGCTGCCTTGGTCTGTTAACACTATTAGAAGAAAATGCCCAATGCTGAAAATATTCTGAACAAGAAAAGCTTAGTTCTCATTGTTCTGAAAGGAAGAGATTCCAAGGCAAGGAGATGGCACATTCCCTGACTGGTAGAGCCTGACTTTCTACTTTATAGATCTTCTCACTTTTTTTTTCACATGTTGAAAGAATGTTGGTGTCTTCTGATCTTGTTAAGAACAGAGATCCCATTCTTGAGGGCTTTACTCTCAAGCCCCAATGTTTCCATCTTCTAGTCTCCTCACCTTGGAGGTTAGGTTTCAACACAGGAATGTAGGAAATGATGAGTCAGGTCTTAGGGTTCACTGTGGAAGGTCTCACGGTGGAGATTACTGAAAGAACTTGAGACAACTGTTATCACCCCAGATGCATAAAAAGTGTACATTTACAGGTGATGAATATCTAGCTGGTGGTTTTATTGTTTCCACTTTGAAGACAAAGACAGAAAGTTGTTATAAATTAACATGAAAGTCAGGAAAACATTCCACTGAAAATACATGGATCCTATAGTCAAAATAAGCTTGAAAACTAAACAATAATATGTAAAAATATTTTAAATACAGTATAAATTTAAGATAAATCTCTTTCTTACTTTGCTCCCTTGCAACTGTCATAGGTATAGAATTAATAATATCACTAACTCTGGAGGAAATTGACTTATCAAAACACGCTATATGCATGAATGAAATTCTCAAACAATAAAAGAACAAAAATACGAGGACAAATTAAACAACAAAAACAAAAACAAATTTACAAGCAATAACAAGATCACCAATTGTCCTGCATAATCATTTCAGCTAAGCACTTCCACATGCAATGTAGTTTTGCTTCCTATTAAGCCCTGAAAAATGTCTATAAAATATAATTTTGAAAATTCTCAACTAAATCAGAAATTATAAACTCCCAATTTAAGTAGAGATGATACCTGGAAAAGTAACAGTGTATACAACAAGCTTCCCAAATGTAAACCAAAATGTCCCTTTATGCTCGGCTGCACAACGCAGTCAGTAGCAAGCAAGCGTTGAAAGTTCTGCATATTCTCCAAAGCAGGGTTTTTAGTTTGTGAGTGTTTTTAAAGAGGAGATGATGGCAAAAGTGTCTTAATCCACAGTTTATGAGTTTTTTGAATAGAAATTCTTGCATATAAATGTTCACATCAATTATAAGTCATACTTGCCTTAAGCCATCTCAATTTTAACAATCATAAAGTAGAAATACTCTTAAATTAATGTATATGAGAGCACATGGGCTTAACCTACTTTAGTTCTCATAAATGAAGCTGGGGGCAAACGGTGAATCTTAATTTCTTTTTTTGTTATTTTTTTAAATTTTTTACTTTCCGGAGCTGAGGACCGAACCCAGGGCCTTGCGCTTGCTAGGCAAGCACTCTACCACTGATCTAAATCCCCAACCCCAATTTCTTTTTTTAATATATGTTTTTATTATTAAAAATATTTTCTTTCCTTTTACATACTAATCCCTGTACCCCCTCCTTCCTCTTCTCCCACTCCCCACCACCTACCCCCATCCCACCCCCATCCCCTCGATATAGAGGGTAAGGCCTCCCTTGGGTAGTCAACACAGGCTGGCATACCATGTTTAAAATAATGTCATTGAAGATTAGGATGGTGGTACATGCCTGTCTGCCTTGCTGCTCTCGATTGCTTTATCTTCAGGGAGGTGACTTTTGTTTCTGTTTATTCATTTTTTTTATATTATGAAAGTGCAGAAAGATATTATCATTTAGAGCTTCTTCTAAAACTGTTATCACTCAGAGCTGAGTGTTTAATTACTTGCATTGATTTACTTACAAAAGCAAACTGGTTTGTTTCTACATGGGTATGTTGTATACCTGGCTTGCTATGTTAACACACTAGTGAGCATTGGGTTGAAAACCAAAATAATGGTGGTATTTTATTTGTGCTGAAATGTGATTTCATTTGTATATTAATAAAGTTGCCTGGAGATCAGAAGTCACAGCGAGTCATAAGCAGGAGTCAGGCAGTGGTAGCACATGCCCTTAATCCGATCACATGGCAGGCAGAGTCTCTGTGTGTTCAAGGACACGGCCACCATGGTGACACATGCCTTTAATCCCAGTACCAACCATAGAGACCTGGAGGTCTGTATAGACAGGCAGTGACGAGGAAGTCATGTGGTTGGGTTTAGAGCTAATGAGAAGGCAGAACAGAAAGGCAATAAAAAGACAGGACACAGGAAGAATGTCTCTCTCTCAGGGGAAGGATGGCAGCGAATGGTAAGATAAGGTGGTCTTAGCTCTTGGCTACTACTCTGATCCCTGGGCTTTTAACTCTGCATTTGTCTCTGTGTTTCTTATTTAATAAGACTGTTTAGATTTTTATCTACATAATCAGTGTTTAAAAGTTTATTAAGTTTTTTTTTTTCATCTTTCCCCCTTGTGAGGTTGCAGTCTTTTTTTCTCTTTGGCGTATAGGAAACATGAAATCATTTTATTCATTGCTGATTGCCATCTACAAGCATTTCCCTCCAAATAAAACGGCAATCTTTTTATTTTAAAACATGTATTAAACAAAATGATTGAAGTTGTTTTTAGATTATTTATCTTTTAGATAGTTAATATAAAAACCATTCAAGTCTAAGGTAACCCTTGTTTGAGGTAAAAAGTTCTGAGAAATAGCAAAAAAAAAAAATGGTTGAGTGAAAAAAAAAAAGACTAGGTAGAGAAATGGGTTATAGGTCAGATATTAACAAATAAAGCACACAATTAAAATTTACATTTTCAGACGATAGAAGTTGTGCCAGTTATTTCTAATAATATAGTACTGGAGACAATAATAAAAATAATGAAATGTTATGTCATTTTTTAAATTACATATTTTTGTACAAATGGTGTTTGTCATATAAGACAGAAAACCAAAATAAATGGGAAATAGAGAAATTATTTATAATCCTCATCTTGAATGTAAATGGCACATGTAGACTTTCATGTTATTTTCTAAGGAAATGTACATTTTGCATGCATTAGTTAGTACATGTTATATACAGTACTTTTAGCTATATACAGAAGTTTTAGAAAAAAAATATAGAAGATAAACTTTTTTGTACAGCCTTTGACAGACCAAAATGTAGCAGAATCGTGGAAAGTTTATTTAAATATTCTTTGAATCTCCTTCCCTCCCATTCCACAACATACCCTCCCCTACAAATCGACTCTTAATAATGACTTAGGCCTCCTCTTTCTGAGTGATTACATGGTGAAGAAATGGGAAGTCTTTCCCCTCTGTTCACTGAGCCAACGGTTCCCATTCTGTCCCTGATGAAATTGTTAGGCATCTCTTCCATGATAACAGACCAGGGATGCTTTGGAGTGAATTCTCCTCCTTATGATTAAGAAAGCAATTACTCTGATCCTGATCAATTTTCTTTTCCTTCCTTTAGTTTTTCTTTTTAAAAGATTCATGTTCTTCGCCAAGCTCCTCTACTCATTCTGTGTTCACTGTACTAATATACCTCAATATATGATGCTTAGAAAGATATCTTGCTAAAGACATGTACTAAAGTTTGGATGTAAGTGCACCCTATACATTAAAACTTAGCTCCCAGATGGTGGTGCTATTTTGGAGTTTGCTAGATATTTTGGGAGTTAGTACCTATATAGAGAAAATAGTAAGGGGCAACATATCCTCTGGGGTTCATTGTAGCTGGCCCCTTCCTGCCATAGTCTTTCTACTTTCTATTCACTAGAAGGTAAGATCCTTTCCCACCATATGCTTCTACCAATGTGATGTTTTAAGCTCAAGTGCATGGAGTCAAATGCCATGGATAGAACCCTCCCAAACAGTGAGCAAAACCAAATATTTCCTCTGTTAAATGTTTAGCGTGAAGTATGTCAAGGTAACTGACAGACCATGCACTTCCTCAAGATATGAACAGAAGTTCCTTAAAATCCTGATGGGTTCAGGTAGATATATTGAGTTTGATGTTGGCTGGAAACAATAGCTTAAGCAAGCAGCTGGGCCTCCATGATGGTAAATGGATTCTTTGTTTCATTAGTTTAGGATTTTACATTTCAAGTTCAATTTTAAAGTAAATTTTTTTTCTGATCCATTCCATGCCTTTGGCTCATTATTCATTCAAATTCTGTCAGTCCCTTGGACTTTTAAATTTGCTTAACTAAATATTTAAAAACTATGGGTTGCATATGTTATACAGTTGATGTCTTTTTTTCTGTCCTACATCATCTCTCAGCTATCACATGAGTATGTCATTAATTCATTTTATAAAAGATCTCCTCATATTATGACCAAAGTGGTTATCAACTACAAAAGAGTAAGCAGCATATAAATTGTGCACACTCTGGACAAAGAGTTCACACCATATAACCATAGTAGGTTTTCTACCAAGACTTCAGTTAAAAATAGAATTAATTTTAGTAAGGCTTTCTTTATAGTTTTCTATAATGTAATTTTAAAGTTAAACCAAGATGCAAGTTGTCTATCATTTGACCTTGACTCTTAACTTGTAAGTAGACCATTAGATTTTCTTTTTAAAGTTGTTTCCCCCAACAGAATTCACCATATAGTTAAGGTCAATATTATTTAACCTTACATAATATCATGTTATGTTGCTTTCATTAGTGTTTATCCTTGAGGCTTGAGTATCAGCCAAACTGAGTTCCAAGAGTTTAACTGTTTGGAATTTAGAATCATATGAAATATCTTTACTCTAGTTGTTACATTTTTCCTGTAAAGAAAGTCACACTTATCTCAATGATGCCATAATAAATAGTTGTAGACTATACACTATGGATGAAGAGCAATATGCAGTCCCCCCTTAGTTCTAAATCATTCGAGGCAATAATTGTCATTTCATGTAGTTAGGGAAATCTTGACAATTTGGTTTGGAGAAAATAACACCAATTTTGGTGTCATACTGGATATAGGTGTAGGCAGATACGCTTTCCGCTCTACAGCTTTCCAGCTTTGTGTGCAGAAACACCTTTTTTGTGGTTTTAGTTCTTTTTTTTTTTTTTTTTTTTTTTTTTCCGAGACAGGGTTTCTCTGTGTAGCTTTGTGCCTTTCCTGGAAGTCACTTGGTAGCCCAGGCTGGCCTCCGCCTCCTTCAGCAAATCCTACCGGCGTGCGCCACCACTACCGGCGTGGTTTTAGTTCTTAACAGTCAACCATGATCCCAAAATATTAAGTAGACTTCTCCAAAAATAAACAGTACATTTGTTTCATACTGATCTAAGTAGTGTGATTTTCGTGACATCTTGTTACTGCCCTAGGGTATTAAACATCCTTCTGTCCAGCGCACCCAAGCTGTATATACTATTTTTAGTTACACAGTAGCCATCTGGATTATCAGACTGACTTTCACGATATCCTAGTGTTTATGCTCAATTAAATCTATTTTGGTTAATAATGATCTTAAAATGAGAGAACAGTCGCATTGACAATTTGGATATATCAAAGAGAAGTGGTAAAAGGCCTCCTTTAAATTAGAAAGAGGGAGTTCTCAGCTTTGTAAAACAAACAAACAAACAAACAAAAAACTTATCTGTGTAAGGATTGCTAACTAAGAAAAAATTACTTTGATCCTTGATTTCAAGGATGTGCTAGGAGTCCTGGTACACAATCCCACTGATAAAGGGGGAACTGTGGTTCTACAGCTTGTCCAACTTGCCTGACCATTTTCTATAAATGTAGTATGGAATATGACAAGGACAGACTTAATAAAACCTCAAATAGATTACAGAAAAGCAATTATGAAAGCTGACACCTAATAAATGCCAGCAGCCTTCTTTTCTAGTTACCACACTGCAGTTTTCACTGTCTTGTAGCAGTAATGCAAATAGGCACCAACTAACTTATTGTCTTATCCATCTGAGGTCATTCAGGCATGCATTGTATGCTTCGTAACAAGTTGGACTTGAAAGGGCCTTATAGAGGGGGCCAAACTTTCACCAGAAACTCACAATCTTCCATATTATACATGAACATTTCTTATGGTGAAATTGCAACGCAGCACAATTTTTAGAAGTCAAGTCCTATAACTAGTAAAATAATTTTTTTCATATCTAAAAGCAGCTATATGCTAGGAGTTTAACCTTGGTAAGTGAAGACTTCCATACTTTAATTGTGTCACATATTTATATACATTCTTCACTATCCTCTTAATTTAATTTTGAAACAGGGTCTCAGTTATCCCAAATGGGCATCCAACTTGCTATGTAGCCAAGGATGACCTTGAACCCCTGATCTCTCTACCTCCACACAGTTTATACACTGCTATGGCTATCCTCCTAATCATAACTTCAAAACATTATTATATTGATTAAATATTTTTAAATGTAACTTCTTTTAAATACTGTTGTTACTTTCTACATCCTAACAATGACATTAACTTTCTCCCGATGACACAATGAAAGACTGAGTTATTGGCCCATGTTAACATCCTTTACATCTATTATTTGAAAAAGAAGCTCTTGAACTAGGAATAGTACACTTTTGTCAGGCATCAGATAAGCAGGTAGAACGCATTGCCTGTCATACTTTCATAAACTGCACAATGTATTAAGGAGTTAGAGATTCAGCTAAAGGACATTAAAATACTGATGGGTCCTCTTGAGTATGAAGTTCATACAACCCACAAGTCCATACTACAGCAGGTTTGAAACTCTTTTTGTTTGTTTGAGACAAGGTTTCACTATCTAGCTCTGGCTGTCCTGGAACTTACTATGTAGACAAGGTTGGCCTCAAACTCACAGAGATCTGTCTGCCTCTGCCTCCCCAGTGCTGGAATTAAAGGTGCACACCAACACTCCCAGATGGGTTTGGAACTCTTAAAGGAGTATGGGAAGACTTTGTAGTGTGAACTCAGAAGCAGGAAAAAAAAGATTAAGTTAACAGTAGCCTTATTTAGATCATTAAAATGCAAAGTACCAAGTTAGAGCTCAAATATGGTTGTTTACCACTGAGCTGGGTTTCCATTGGTTTCTATGGCAACATAGAGCAATGGATCCTCCTCAGTATATTGGGTCCCTGAATTTATTTATTTATTTAGTTAATTATTAAGAAATGTTTTATTCATTTTACATACCAATCACAGATCCCCCTTTTTCCTCCTCCCATTCCTCCAGCCTCCCCCGCCCCCAACCCACCTGCCATTCCCTCCTAAGAGAATGTAAGGCTTCCCATGGGGAGTCAGCAGAGCCTGGTACATTCAGTTAAGGCAGATCCAAGCCCCCCCCCCCTCCCCGCCACTAGGTTGTGCAAGGTGTCCCACTACAGGTAGTGGGCTCCAAAAAGCCAGCTCATGCACCAGGGATGAATCCTGATCCTACTGCCAGGGGGCCCCTTAAAGCAGATCAAGCTACACAACTGTCTCACTTATGCAGAGGGTCTAGTCCAGTCCTGTGGACGCTCCTGGGTGTTTGTCTAAATTTCATGAGTTCCCACTAGTTTGGTTTGGTTGTCTGTAGGTTTCCCCATCATGATCTCTATGCCCTTGCTCATAGAATCCCTCTTCTCTCTCTGACTGGACTCCTGGAGCTTGGTCTGTTGCTTGGCTGTGGATCTTTATATTTGCTTCCATCAGTTACTGGAGAAAGGCTCTAAGATGACAGTTAGGGTATTCACTGATCTGATTACTGGGATATGCCAGTTCAGGCACCCTCCCCACTATTGCTAGTAGTCTAAACTGGGGTCATCCTTGTGGATTCCTGGGAACTTCCCTAGCACACAGTTTCTCCCTATCCCCGTTCTGTCTCCCTCTATCATGATATCTCCTTCATTGCTATCCCACTCCATCCCTGTTCCAGCTTGACTATCCCATTCCCTTATGTTCTCATCCCCTATCCCCTGCCCTCCATTACCCACCCCTCATCCCCAGTTTACTCATGGAGAGTTCATCTATTTCCCCTTCCCAGGGCTAACGATGCATCCCTCTTAGGGTTCCCCTTATTACCTCACTTCTCTGGAGCTGTGGATTGCAGTCTGGTTATCCTTTGCTTAAATCTAGTATCCATTTATGAGTGAGTGCATACCGTGTTTGTCCTTCTGGGTCTGAGTTACCTCACCCAGGATGATATTTCTAGTTCTATCGAAATCAGTCTTCCTGATTTTGTTTTTTTAAGTATAAAAAACAATGAGATTTTACTTTCACTTCACTATGAAATATCTAGTAAGGAAACCAAGATAATAAAAATAACACGGTTAGAAGTTCTCAATTTAAGTCCCATTAAAACTAAATATGGTACAATAAACATCTTTATACATCTTAAATTTGTACCAACTAGTATTTGGAAAACACAGTAAAATGATAGTGAATTACTAGAAAAAATAAAATGTGACATTTGATTCCAAATTTTGTCTTTCCAGTCATTTATCCCACAGATTAGTTTTATTGCTATTTAAAAAGTTAAGTTACAAATTTTACCTTGATATTTCCTTTTTCCAAGAAAATGAAGATTCTCTTGAAAGCCAACCACTCTCAGATCACAACTTCAATAGTACTGCCCAATTGAGCACATATATAAGGAACAGCCTTTTCAGGGAAAGAGAGCATACAGATAATGAACATGCAACAATACGTCTATCATAATCCATTCCTTGAGTTTAGATTCCACCAGAGAAGATCCACTGACTAAGGAAAGTGCGTATAATATTGCATGATTATAGATTCCATGGACTGAGGTGGAGGAAGGCAAAGTTTTGCAAAAGAGAACACTGAAGAACATTCCTTCTGAATCTATTGAAATTCATTACTTCCCACAAGTAAGTACTTAAACACCTCCATTGTGATTATATGTCTAACTTGTATTGTCTACTAATTTATAAAAATCATAGAATTAGATTGTTTGAGGGAGGGAAATCACCTGTTTCCTTAGGGTTACTTTTCTTCTTTTAATGTTCTAAATATAACTTTTAAATATACTGTATACCATATAGTATGTAAATGCAAAATATGTTTCTTGTTTTTGTTACTGATATGTGTTTAAAAGATATTTTACTTATGCTCATAGATGAGATAGAGTTGTGAATTTTGTTGCTGTACTGCCCTTCTTGGTTGTATTGTTAAATTGTGTTGGTTTTTGTGGAACCCATTCCATAGCCCCCTGCATTCTTTGATTCACGTGAAGACTTTTTTTTAGAACAGAGAAGTGAAGAGATGGTGGATATTTTTCATAATATGGTGAAACTGTGACACATCAGTCAGTCAGTTCAGCACTTCTTTCTTTAGCTGGTATTAAATCTAGAATATCCCTTATCTGTTGAGGTTTCTATTGACAACTATATGATTAATTTATAAGATGAGAGCAAATCATTTTCCTACCAGCCTACTAATATTTTGAGATTATGTGCGTTTTATGGACATTAATGCACAAAGCATATTTATGTTTATAAAATGGATAGCAAATTGAAGTTCCAGTTTTGAGATGGTTGTGTGTGCTTTCTGTTTCTAAGCAGTATCATCTGTTTGGGTGTCTAGGCTAATAGAGGTGAAAGGTGTCCATTTCTTCCTAACTCCCTTTCTTGCCAACTTTCTGTCAGCATTTTTACAGCTGACTTGCCTGCCCCTCCCCCTCATTGACTTTGAAAATCCATTCCAGTCAAAGCCACAGAGCTGTTGTATGGCTTGGTTTGATTGGAAAAAAAAAATACCTTTCCTAAAGCTTACACCCCAAAGAGCTTCAAGTATGGCTACTTTATTTTGGCGTTCATTGGCTTGCTCAGCTTCTCATTGGAGAACTTCACTGCAATCCCAGTTCAAGGCAAGGAGCAGAGCTATCTTTCCCCCACAATTCTTCTGGAAGATTTGTTTACCTGAAGGGCAGAATCCTGACTACCTCCACCTCTGTGTACTCACAAACTGTGAGTTGAACCTCCCAGCATACCTCACTCATTTGCATGAGATTTCACCATGATTTTTAGTTTGGAAAAGTCTTTTGATATTTTTTTTTTATTATTCCACTTCAGATTTCTATGTGTCCAAAGCAGAAAAAAAAAACTAAATAAATCATCAAATTGTGAATGCTTTGCCATCATGACTTGAAATCTCCTTTTGCAAGAATGAAATCTGTAATTTTTATCCATGAAGTGTTATCTTTCCAAACACAGTCTCTTTAAATAACACAGTAGGGGGAGAAGTGAGAGAGGGGGAACAGAGAAAGATGAGAGAGAGAGAGAGAGAGAGACAGAGAGAGACAGAGAGAGACAGAGAGAGACAGAGACAGAGAGACAGAGACATCAGATGTTAATGAAATTTCTTATAGTAAATGAGACGCCCCCTCCCCGCAATTCGACCCTGATTCTGAGACTTACAGAATATTTATTCACATATTCTAAAGATATTATAGCTCCATATGTTGACTGGTAGAAAAATGCAAGGAGGTATTTTACATTAAAAGGAGTGGTTATTGCTCACAAAAAAGCACAAAGTGTCCTATGAGAAATGGAGAAATATCAATGACATCAGTGACAACTACCTTCCCTTTCAAACCACTTCCCCATGTCTCTTGTGTAGCCAGGAGCCAGTGTCATTGGTGAAGGGACCTCAAACTGTTGGATTGTGGGAAGAGGTTTCTGCCCAAGATGTTTTTACCTCTGCATTTACTAAGCCAGACAAGATCAGCAGGAAAAGATTAAAGTACTAGGCAACGTAGTAAATCTCAATGTTTAAAAGATGTCTGCGAAAGCTATGGATCTTCCCAAGACTCCCGGCCCCCGAACCCCCCTCCCCCAACACACACACACACTGGTGGGGAAGAAACATGTAGATTCACAGTAACATGAGTAAAAGATAGTGGTAAAAATAAAACTAGTTTATTTAGGACTTTGAGCCCAGCTTGTTCAATTAACTTGTTTACTGATTTTTAATGTAAAACCTTTCTGTACATTTTCCTCACTATGATAATTACCAGCCCAGTGTTGAAAAATCTTAAAAGGATACTGGTTTGGAATATTCATGTGTGTTCAGAGTTTTTGATTAAACAAAAGATATTTAATGAAATCAATCCTCCTAGACCTTAAATTGCAATCCAACTCACATGAATTTAAATGAGTTTCAATGATATTGCATATGTATAAAAAGTCAAATAGGGGAAAAATAAATCACCAGCTATGCTTCTGTTCAATTTTAAAGCATGATAAAAAGAGTTACTGTGTCACGGCTCATTAACACACCACCATAAAACAAATCATATAGATCACATTATATATAACATTTTATTTTTTGCCAGATTATGTTTCCTTATAAAATAGGCCTCTAAGAACTTTACACACGTGGTAAAAAATTACCTCTAAGGACTTTTATTGGCCACTAGGGATTGTCTTGGGTAAACTGTTTAGAACTACGAGGGTCTTAAAAAGACATTGGTTTACAACTTTGTAAGTTCACGTAACATACACACAGCTTTGCTGTGATTATTTCGTGACTGCTTGTATTCCAATATATTCTTCATTGGCATTCTTTAGTTCTCTCTCTTTTCAGACTCCTTTCTTTCCTCTGAGATTTTGATGAATTTAAAATGAATACTCACAGCAACGTAATGAGGAATGTTTCTTGTACCATAAATCATCACATGGATAGAGTAAATAAGTCAACTGCTTATTCATTTTTAAACCAGAGATGCCTTATAAAATGCAATGGTGCTTGATGCTCATAAGTAATAATTATCAATATAATACTTAGAACTGGTAACTAAATCATAGCTGATAATAATCAGAATCTATTTGCTTATTGTGTGATTAATCACTGTAGTTTTTAATGTCAAGTATCTTCCAACATACGTAAAGATAAACATGAATTTGAGCATGTAAATGTATAAATGTCATCTGGAAGAGTCAGGTTTTTTTTTTTCAGGTTAATTAAATACATGGAGGAATACTAATAAATTACAGAAGTTTCATTTCTTATTTATAGCAGGAACAGAGTATAGATGTATACTTGACCTTTATATTGACTATTTTCCCCTAACTTCATGCCATGGCTATGGAGAATAAAACAATATTCCATGGCAGTAAACATTGTTCAAGATAAGCAAAAGTAAGAAATTGAAAACTTGAATAAATATTCCATATTTATCACTTGTAAGTACTGTTATTAGCTATAACAAGCTTTGCCATCCAGAATACTTATTACTAAAACTTGTACATTAGCATTCAAGTCACATATAGAAAAAATAAACATGGCCCATTTCCTAAAGATACTGAAATATGCTAACCGAGGGATTTTTAAACTTTCAGGGGCCATGAAGTATAAGCTTATTTTTCTCTTAGTCACCACCTTCATCTTGTTTTGAGGAAATGGAGATATGATTCAGAAGCATTATTCATTTTAATTTAAATTGGAAACTGTTGCCTGACATAAGAACTGACTTTTGAATCTTCTCTTCAGAGATATTGACTGAAAGTTATTAACTAAATTTTGCAGCGACTTAATTATGGTATTTGGAGATGACATGTCCTTAATAGACTTTATAATTTTGTGTAGCCTGACATTGCTCTATTGCTGTTCAATGTTGGAAGCACTTCTTTAGACAGACATCTTCTCTTTCTATCTTATAACAATGTTTCAAGTAGAAAATAATGAGTTTCCTATAGGGATGTAACATTAAGTTTCGGTAAAATTAAATGACTTGTCTGCTAAATAAGTGAGTCAAAATTCTTGTCGGAAGAGGCCACATATCATCAAGGTTAGGAATCTGAGCCTTAAAATCAAAAGGTCACATTAAATTTGAATTTTAACCTTTCCTGTTTGTACCCTTGTACAATTGAGTCATCTCTTCAGGTCTAAACTTTGTTAAGTAATGATAGTAGAGTTCCTTATAGGGTGATGTAATGACTTGAGGAGTTTTGACACCATAAAGTGGTATATATATATATATATATATATATATATACATCTGTAGATATACAGTAAATAACCATTAATTGTTATTGATTAATGTCAATTCAGCTTTCAAATTCTAAACTGTTGCTATTTGGTCAGAAGTGTTAGCTTTAGTGAGAGGTGTCTAAATAAAATTAGCTTATGGAAAAATACTAAATTTCTGGACTTCTGAGTTGAGGTAGTTGCTATGACAACTCATACATTCTGCGGAAATTGAGGCGTGGTTTAGTATATACTAAAGATCCTTTCCAATCTCCTTTCTGCTGTCTGTGGTTCACAACAATGGGCCTCATTCTTGTCCGTCACAGGTTAGGTTTGTTCAGGTTGTTCCTGTGTCGGTCCTACAGAGGAGTTGTCCTTAGAGATCCCCATATGTACTAATTCTCTCTCTCACGGCAGTACGGCTGAAGAAACAGAATGTGTTATGCCATGTATTGATGGCCTAGAGCTGCATGTTTTGGCTCAAGGTTTCAATCCCAGCCACCAGGAGGCTGAAATAGGATTACCAGGAGTTTGAGAAAATTCTTGATGACATGGGAGACCTTATCTCAAGGGGGAAAAAAAAGGTGAAAATTCAAAGGAATGAAAAACATGCCTTTAGGGGAACATAAAAATAAAAATAACATTTAAAAGAAGGGAAATTGGCACACCGTTCTTCTGCAGAACAATATGGTACAGGCAGTCGAGCTACCGATGACCTCATGGCAAACAGGTGGCTGTGAGTATATAGCTACCCAACCAATGACACATTCTTCCAAACATTCATTTTATACTTGATGTCATCAAATGCTTGTCTCTTGCAGTCACACAAAATAGGAAAACAGAATCAACTGCCTTAGTGACCTTATTACTCTATCCTTAAGGTAAGATTTACATATCTTCTTTTAGAGAACACACGTATTGTTAAAATATTAAAAGTTATTCAAAGTTATATTTTTCTAAGTATGGCATGTAAATAAAATATTTGCTAATCACTACCTGGATCTTCTACAATAGCTAAATACCTTAAAAAAACCCACCCAATTATATAAATTGCAATGGTGGCTGAATTAAAGAATTATTCATTTTTAAGTATTGATTTACTATAAAATTTTAACAAAATAATTCTATGCTTTCCCATATTACTGTTATTAGTTAACATATACTTCAAGTTCTTTTCCATCATACATCTGGTTTGAAGTATTGTATGTTGAATATTGAAGCACAGGATTAAAAAAAGAACATTAATCAGCATGCACTTGAATAACTGTCCTCACTAGAACTCATAAAACCCATGTGAAGTAGGCATAGTGTCTGGACTGTATTTAAGCACAAAATCTCAAGTTCCAAGTGCTCTGGACCCAGAACATGCAGAGTGGCACAATGAAGTGAGAGTCCAGGCCATCTGCTATATCTACCAATGCATATGCACGTATGTGCAGCCAGGCTTATGCACACATGGACTGTGAATGAATGTATGTTTAATGCTGTTTCCCGACAAGGTAAATGATACTATTCATGGTGAAATTTCGTAAAGAATAGATGTATGATATCTGTTTCTATAAAGGCAAACAAAGATGTACAGTGGTCTACCAAGAAAAATTCTCAATGTTTGTAAAATTGTATTCAAAACATTTGTAGTTTCTTGGGATGGTAATACCTTTCTTATCATTATTCTACATTTCTGTAGAATCTTACGTGCATACTTATTGCCCTAAGATTAAAATTAAATGTCCTGAAGATGTAAAATTAATAAAAATAACCAAATATGACAGGTTATATTGCCAAGTACGGCCTGCATACCAACCAGAGAGATGGCTCTGTGGGTGAAGTCACATATTGCCAAGTCTAGCACCCTGACTCAGATCCTTGAGACTCACATGATGGAAGGAGAGACGCTACTTCAGCAGGTTGACCTCTAACCTCCATAGGCATACCATAGTACACATACCTACCCATCCATACACACACACATACCCATCTCTCATCTCCAGCTTAGACAAATAAATAAGTATGAACATTTAAATAATAATGGAAGAAGTAATGGATAACACCAAATGAGTCGCCAAAAAAAACCCCACCATTTACTTAAAAGCTCTATATGGTAACTCTAGAGTCTTGGTCAACTTAAATTTCATTTATTTAAATAAGAGCTCATTTTTTTATCTATTTTTGAGTGTATGCATGTGTGCATGATCCTGTGTCTATGCACATATTTATATGGAGTCCATTGATTGATGTTGTGTCTCTTCCTCAATCTCTTTCCAACTTATTCTTGGGATAAGACCTCTCACTGAACCACTGATTCTGCTAAGCTGGCTGGCCAGCACACCCTGTCTCCATTTCTCCATTACTAGGGTGAAAATCAAACTCCTATCTTCATGCTTGTGCTGAAAATACTTCAGGAGCTGGGCCACCTCTCCAAAATTTAATTTGTTAAATTGTTGCATAACTATAATTTCTGAAAATTATCATTTGGCCTGAGAATTAATCTGGTATGTCTGAAAATTCAATGACTTTTGAGGATACTTTCAGTTCCTAGCTGTGAATTAATGGTACCTCACAGGTCCTTTCATGCTTGAATGATTCTAATGTCTTTAAAGAATGATAGTGTATAATGTAATTTTTTAAAAGGACAGAAAATGAAGATTGGCTGCACAAATTTAATCTAATACTAATCAGATGTCTTATTTATTTAGCTTTGTGCAAATAGAACCATGCCAGCAATTAGTGTTGAACAACATATGGAACCCAGAGGGAATGTGTATTTGAATGTTCATCTCAAGGATATCACAGTAATTTTGCTAGCCTAAACATAAATTTTAATATAACTTACCTTGTAGATTCAGATGTTTTAAAATACTTTATACACCTGTTTCTTCATGTGTTTTAATGTTTTATAAAATACTGAATTTTGAACTTTGTGTATTATCCACTTGTCCTATGCCCTTAAGGAATTTAAAATTTTTAGTATCATTTTATTTATTATATCCATAAATATACCTATGGAAGTTCCATACTTGACCATCCATATGTATTTAATAAATGTTTGCACACATAGGAAGAGGCTAAACTCTTGTAAACTTTTAATATTATCCTATAAAAGGAATTTTTATATGTTCATTACTATTATTTTGATATTTCAATGCACATGGACATAAACCAGGTTTGGAAATTAATTTTGTAGCTGTCAAGATACCATAATTTCACTCTCAGTTTTTAAATTTTACTGAAATTTTATTATACTGTGTTTATTCACTTATAAAAAGTACTTTAGAAATATTTTGATGTCATATGAATAATAAACAACCAAGAATCAATGGCAACTAAAGATACCCTTTTAATTGTGGAGAAAAATCAAAACTCATTTGTAGAAGGAAGTTTTCCTGTGTCCTGCCTCAGCCAACGGTTGGGAAAATCTCTCCCACTTGCATCCCCCAAGTAAACACACAGAGGCTTATAATAATTATAACTCTATGGCCATTTGCTCAGGCTTATTATTGACTAGCTCTTACATTTAAATTAACCCATAATTCTGTTATATTTAGCCACGTGGCTTGGTACCATTTCTCAGTTCTGCCTTCACGTCTTGTTTCCTCTGTGTTTGGCTGGTGACTCCTGACTCAGCCTTCCTCTTCCCAGAATTCTCCTTGTCTGCTTACCCCGCCTATAATTCCTGCCTGGCTACTGACCAATCAGTGTTTTATTAAACCATTGTACAAGAGCATTATCCCCCAAAACTCATTGATCAAATGATAAATGGATTTGAGATGAAAAATAAATTATTTGAGATGAAAAATAAATAATTAACAGTATTATCATCTGTTATTTAGATTTTAGAAGATAGATTTCTGAGTTAACTGTGTGTGGATTGTAAAGTGATAATTATTTAACAGAGTTGTTATCTAGAAAGAACCAGTGATCTCACACCTGCCCCTGTATAAAGCTAATAATAATCAACTCATAAAGGTGCACAAAATCCTTTGCAAGACATTGAACTTTAAGGGTGAAGCCATTGTCCATTCAGTCCTCAGTGTTTGCACACAAAAATAGTACGTACCAGACAAGGGAACTGCTGTAAAAACACATCACAGTAAAATTCTTTTCTCGAGCTTGGAGAGAGGGCTCAAAGGTGAAGAGCACTTTCTGCTCTTGCAGGGGACCTGGGTATGGTTGATACCTGGTGTCTCACAACCTTCTCTGTAACTCCAGCTTCAGTGGGTACAAGACCCTCTAATTCATGAGTTAATTAAAAAGTGCTCCTTTCTTTAGCTAAGGTCAAGTGGTTGGTGTAATGGATGCCCCAGACAAGCTGAAGGGAGTATGGAATTTGCATGCACATAGTACATACACATACTGGTATGCAAACACTCGACAATAAGAAGTAGCTGGATTTGGATTTCAGGAATTCTTGAGGATGTATTAATGTAAAGCTGCCAGAGTTTCATCAGGAAGAGAAATGTTCTAGATGATCTCTGTCTCCCCTTCACTGAGGAACTAGTTTCTTTCCTTCATGTGAGCTTAGTTAATATAAACAGAGATTCTGGTTGTGACAGGAAATGAAAACAAACACCCTCTTTGTTTAAGTTGTATTCATACTCTGCATGAATGAATGTCCTTAATGAAAATATTATGTCTCTCTCCTCTTTCCCTCTCTGTCTCTCTCTCTGTGTCTCTCTTCCTGTCTCTCTGTCTCTGTCTTTCTCTCTCTCAAAGTTAGAAATAAGGCTCACCCGTTCCTTCTGTATTTTCTGAGATCACTTTATCTTAGCACATCTTTATATAACCTACATTTAGGGAACTAATAAGTCAATTGGTACCATAAACTAAAGTGGTAGTAAGTATGTTCAACTCTAAGTAGATTCAAAGTCTTAAACACTTAAATTTGGAATTTTGGCAAGCACTGTCAGGTGGCTGGAATAAATGAAGTAAACAGGAATAATTCCAATTAGAACCCTGGAAGAAACCCCAGCATTCAGTCATTTAATGGCGTGTTTAATGTCTCAAAGCATGAGGTAGTATGCTTTATGTCAACATGCTAACTTCATGTGATCATTTTGAATAATCTTCCCTTTCACCATTTTATACAATGTTGTGTTTGAAAGGTTTTTTATTTTACCATGAATATTTTTATGTTCTATGGTATTTGAACCCATTAATTAGGGTAGTTACTTTTGAACAGTATTTTTGCCCACTTTTCTGTAACTTTCAGTCTGAGCATTTCCTAAGGATCTTAAATTCCACAATAAAGATAGCACAGTGTATTTGGAATTCAACTGTATTTTAAAATCAAATTTGGCATTAGATTTGAGATGTCACGCTTGTATAAAATATCCAAATTTAAGTCACAATCAGTATTGTCTGTGACTCAATATTTTAAAATGTTCTATTTCAAAGTAAATTTAAGAAAATATTTAAGTAATTAGAAACAAATGCCTAAAGTATAAATTTAAAATATCTCTATTTTAAAAGTTTGACCAGTTTGAAAATTTTCTAAACTTTCTTACATTAAAAAAAATCTATAACAATTGCAAGAGTTTATAGATATGTTGCTATAGTGAGTTTTATAGAGGGAGACATGACTCATTTTTTTTTAATTTGTGAATTATATGAAAAGATAGATGTTTTGATGGAAGTTAAAAATGATAAAGTAAAAATGAAGATCTTCATATACTCCCCCAAACAAATGAATGTACACTCTTTGTTTAAATGAGAATTTCATACGATTCAAAATTATGTGTTTGATATTTCCTATACTGTCAGAGAACGGCTGCCATCTGGAATGTAAGCCAAAGTGTGGAGATGGCTCTTATACAACACTAGAAAGTGACAGACACAGTTTTTCTACAAGTGAATTGAAATATAAGAATATATGCTTGCTGAAGCACAGTTTTACTTCATGCCCATTACTTGCTAACTTAGAGTGTCTAAACCAAATTAAAGAGCTACCTCACTAACTTACAAGAGGCTGGGACAGCTTGCCTCCTTACCAATGTGTTCTGTAAAGGCTAAAGTGGGGGGTGGGGTGGCTTTCTCATTGACATTAGTTCATAATCAAAGTTCTGGGCACTGAAGATAAATCTCATTGCTTTATAAATTTAAATGTTTCTAATTTCAATTAGTAAAGCCAGCAAATATACAGTCAATAGAAAAGTATAACACCTATCTAGACGTATTACATTTAGTGGACTCTTGATCCTGTTCATTTCAGCAACTGGTTTCCAATGACCAATTTGAGGGGAGAAAATCAAATTCATTCAGTTTGCACCTTGATTTGAAGTGGAAATGAGGGAGATACCGCACAGCTGAGACAGTCCTGTCTTTTGGAGTCATTGGTAGATGGTTTAGTGGGTAGAAAGGGAGGGCTTACTTATTACTCATTAGAATAAGTGCTATACTGAAGCAACCCACCTCACTCAACCTAATTCTGCCTTTGAATATGCCCAGTCAGATAATGTTAGTGTTGAATTTGATCATTAGTCAGCCTCTTTCAAGTTCTTTTCTGATAAACTTTGAAAATGGAGATTTTGACTTTATTTAAAAACATTCTTTGTATGTGAAACAAAGAATTTAGGAAAACTTGAACAAAAGCTCTGAATTTTTAGCTGAAGATGGACCTTGACACATACATGATGGGTAATTTCAAATCTCTGTTAAATCTTAAAGCTCACCCTTCTGTGTCCCAGAAGTGTTGGATCTGTGACTTATGGGCTGTCCAATTTAGAGCTAGAGTGATGCTTTATACAGAATGGGAGCTGTGGAAGTGGTCCCAGTGGTCTCTGGATGAAAGAGCCAATCAAACAGCTGGACCCTAATAGCCTTCTAAGAGAAAACTCACAGAGTCTCATCAGCAAGGCCTTTTACATTATCCTTGGGATGAACGTTACCCTGGGGCCTAACTGGCAACATCGTCTTCACCTTCCTCCATTCCAAGGCTTTCTGTGATACAATTCCCCAACTCCCTGAATGTACTCTGCATGTGGAGGGGAGGGCTGTACAAGTCTTTTCATGGTTCATATAGCAAAACACAAGAACGGTCACATTAAGTGGTTATAACAAAAGCACTGGTGATTTGGCGAGCTCTCCGACATTGATCTTCAAAGCCATGTGAAAAAAAATATGCAATCTTTATTTTTAATTTCAAGCATATCAGTTCAAATCTTCCAAGCAGAAAATTCCATCAAGTGAGATCCATCGGCAGTTAAAGTTCAAAGTCAGAGAGCAAATGGAAATCGTTGTAGCATTTCTCATTTCCCCATGGGCATGACCACTCCAAATGTGCCCCATGATTTACTGTCCCCGGATAGTAATTGACGATGCTCGCTGTGAGGAAACTGGTAGAACACTTAGGGAAGATGAGTATGGAAGGGTCTTTTTACATTATTTTTGGCTCCATTCTGGTGTTTGTCTTTTAACTTTCTTTCTTCCTTTGAAATTAATTATCATATTTTGATTCTATCGCGTCTAAAATCAAGCTTTTTGGAAGGAGATTAATAGCATCATCAAAGAAATTTTAAGATTTAGTGTCAGAAACATCAAGTAGTATAAGAGAGGGAACAGTTAGATCTGTAATTTGAGATAAGTTTACATGGTAAAAATAAGAATCAGCTACACATAAGAGAAATGATATTTGAGCTGTATTCTAAATGTAAATTGGACTTTCCTGGGACTCAATATATATTAGTATTTAATATTCTCCTTAATAATTAGGAAAAAGAGACAATTTTACATGTAAATATTTGAAATATTAAAATTTTCCTTGGCATTAATATTTCTAAACCTGTTCATTTTGTTTATTGAAATTCTTAATTACTATGTATTTTATAGAGGTGTGTGTGTGTGTGTGTGTGTGTGTGTGTGTGTGTGTGTGTGTTGCTTGAGATAGCTTTAAACTTTGGAACTCATTTTGTAGCCTAGGCTTGCTGTGTAGCAATTCTCCTGCCTCAACTTCCCGAGTACTGGAGCTTGCACGTGCACTCTTATCACCTGGAATCTCCATAGGCTCCTTTAATGCTTAAAATAATTCATGCAAATCAAATTTTGATTTAATTTGGTAATGACTTCCAAACATTAAAATGCTTATTAGGAAAGTGGGGCCTGACAGAAACAGCCATCTGTTCAACAATGTGGATTCCTTGGTCACGGGCTCCATCATCCCTTTTTTTGTTGTTCTTATCTGCTGCTATTTCTCCTTCCCACCCCTCCCTCTCTCTGCTTCTCCTCATCCTCTCACTATTCCCTCTCTTTTTCTTGCTTCCTTTTCCTTTGTGTGTCATGGTTGGTATCCACCATAGTGGTAGGCATGGGATGTATTCACTACATATACAGTTATATAAAAATAAATGTAACAGGTTACTTCCACAGTTCTTTGAGCCAAACAATGTACAGTATCAGCAAATTATCATTCTGACTGCTACCGTGTACTTCAGTGTTTTATGAAGGGAAAAGCAGGGCCAGGGTGGGGTGGTTAGCCAGAATAATGCTCAAGTGAAGATTTTTTCCAAATAGGTGAGACCATACAGCAACAACCAAAAGGCATTTGCTTGGTTATTTACAAGGAGTATTTCTCTCCTCTATTTTGTAAGGTTTGCCAAGAATAGCATATATAGTATAATAAAATATGTAAATTGCAACACTCCATTCCAGTTAATAATTATATGCTCGTAATCTTTGGAAAAAAAAAAGAAGAAAAAGATTTAAAATAAGCATAGAGTTTTAAGAACTACCCAAAGCGATTCTTACTATATTTGTCTAACATGTTTATTCTACTTGCTTACATTCAGTTTGTCACAAAGTTAACTGATTCCTTTTAGTTCCATTTACTTTGAAATTTTTAATTATTTTTTCTCCTAAATCATTGTCTTTTCTCTTCCCCAGTCTTTCATGAAACGCATGAATTCTTTGTCTTAAAACAAAGTACTGTCCATAGTTTCATACACTACATGTTATGATATCAAATGTTCTTATGTGTACTACTTTGTGTTACATAATAAATCACTGCTTATATTTAAGTGGTGAGTCTTTAGAGATTGTGAGGGAATCATTTGTGTGCTCTTACAATGTATCACTCATATTAAAGACAACAAGAATATACAATTCTCGGAAAATGAAATGCCTTCTGCCATTTCTCTTGTCTTTTTTTCCCCTTTATATTGAAAATACCTCTTTTTGTTCGTCTTACATAATATGTCCTGATTATTGTTTCCTTCCCTCTGCTCCTGCCAGCTCTTCCCTACCTCCCCTCCAATCTGGACCACACCCTTCTGTCTCTCCAGAAAACCCGTCTTCTAAGGGATAACAACAAGATAAAATGTAATAAGATAAAACAAAAACTAACACATCAGAATAGGACGAAACAAACAGAAGGAAAAGAGCCCAAGAAAAGGCACAAGAAAAAGATTCATTTACACATTGAGGAATCCAAAGAAACCCTAACCTGGAAGTCATCATATATATGCAAAGGACCTGTAGGATTAAAAGAGAGAAATAAATTTATCTTAAGATAATTTTTTTTTTAAAAAAAGAGAAAGCTCTTACATGACATTATGAGATAGGAACCTCCAAAAATGCTGTTAAGTTTCTAAATTTTCACTTTCAATTGGTCATTAATTAGAGGTAGCTCCTTGGTTAGATATGAGGGCATGTGTCCACTTCTCCTTTTAGCTCTAGGACCCCACCTGGTTCAGACCTGTGCAGGACCTGTCTCAGTGTGTGATTTCACAAGTCTGTTGGTCGATCCTGCTGATTTATAGGAGCTTATTTTTTTAAGTGTCCACAAAGCCTTCTGGCTTTTACACTCTTTCTGCCTCTTCTTCCACAGGGCTCCCTGATCTCTAAGAGAAGGAACTTTTATGGAGACATCCTGTTTAGGGCTGAATATTCCAAAGTCTCCCATTCTCTGCATAATGTCTAGCTGTGAGTCTCTGTATTTGTTTTACCTGCTGCTGGAGGAAGCTTCTCTGATGATGGCTGAGCAACTGTTTTTTTTTTTTGTTTGTTTGTTTTTTGTTTTTTTGTTTTTTTTTTAAACAGGGCTAAATCCCCATAGTTAGTCATGTTCCTTTTCCTTGGTCAGCAATGCCATCAGCTATAATAGTTTCTCTTGGCTAAACTACTAATGTGTTACTCACTTGGGTGTGGGTTTTAACAGTAGTAAAATTTTTCTTTTTTCAACTTCAAATACTGCACTGTCCCATTTTCAAAAGTTTATATTGAAAAAAATCAAGGATGGCACAGCCCTTGAAATTATGCCCTTATTGTGTGTTTATTGCTTAAATGGGAAGGATTGGCTCTTTCCATGAAGCTGGGTCTATAAGATCAATAAAAGCATGCAAGGGTGTGCATTATACATTCTAAGTATAAAATTCTTCCAATAATAAAGAATAATGGTCACATAAATATACAGAATGAAAATACAAAAAATTATTTAATATAATAATACAGTATCTAAAGACTGTTGTCAATGATTTCAAATTTGTTGATTAGCAAGGGACAAAATTATTTTACTGTCAAACCCTAATTTCTGTCAAGATATTAGGTCATTTTCTGTTTGTTCAGTGTTTTCACTACTGTGCTATGAAATGTGATGACTCCAAAAAGGAATTGGAAGGAAGTAACACCAAACACATTAGAATTAAAGGTATTTTGAAGACCAAAACTTCAAGTGAGATATATATATATATATATATGTATATATATGTGTATATATATATATACATAATATTGTCACAATCTCAGATGCACAAAAAACAATTTTCATTTTGAGATAGTGTCTCACTGTGTATCCCTGGTTGGCCTGGAACTTGCTATGTGGACCTGGCTGGCCTTGAGCTTAGACGTGTCCTCCTGCCTCTGCCTCTGCCTCCTGAGTGCTGCAATTATAGGGTGTGCAACCACACCTGACCAAATGAATCTTTTTTT
>CABHPQ010169723.1:0-21607 GCA_902168405.1 Peromyscus aztecus
TAAGAACTGCAATAGTAATTATTATAATAATAGTATTGATACTGTTCAAAATATAATAGTCATAGAAGAATGCTTATAGTATTTATTATATGTGCACTTTTCTTTTTACTTTCCAGATTTTGGTGTTCATAACAAACTATTGGCTTGCAGTAGGAACTGATGGATTCTTCCCAGGCAGCATCAAGAACTTACACTAGCTAAAGGCATCCATGGGCCCACCTGATGCCATGTGGCTCAGGTGGGGGAAAGACTGCCTGGGTCCTCACAGTCTGGGCTGGCTGAAGGCATCCACAGGTGCAGCACCAGGCAGGTGTGTGTCATTATGATGAACAAGTATATGGTTGAGAAATGGGAGGGAAATAGAGGCAGAATGGTTCATGTGCTGTGGTAAAAGGCAGATCTGAAGAAGCGAGGCAGTGAGGAATGGGCTGATGTTGGTGGCTTGTTTCCCACCTGGGACCAGAGTGACATCCAGACTTGGGCCACTGCCTAGGGCCATGTCTGGATCCAGGGTCCTACTGCAACTGGAATCTGTGTCGATGTCCAAGACTCATGTTGGCACATGGGGTCTGGGCTGACACCTGTGGCTATTTTGATGTCTGAGGGCCATGGTGGGGCCATATTGATCTGAGTAGCCTGTGCTGCCATGAGGGGACATGATGACATCTAGGACTGAGCTTCTGCCAGAGACCATGCCTGGGTCTGTTGCCTGGCAGCATCAAGGTTCTGAGTTTCATGGCTTCATTAACCACTGAAGGCTGTGTAGATGACCAGGGGCTGTCACCTGGGGCCATGGTGACATCTGAGCCTGGGATGTGGCATAGGGCTATGACTGGGTTGATATCTGTAGCTCCTGAAAACCACTGAAGGCTGTGCAAATTCCTGGGTTCTGGGCTGTCACCTGAGACCAGATGGAGATCTGAAGGTCATACTGCAGCTAGGACCATACAGATTTGAGTGACCTGCACTGCCACAAGGTACCATGGTGATGTCCAGGCCTGGGCTGCAGCTGTGGGCCATGTCTGGTTCTATGGCTCTATAGGAGCCAAGGTTTGTGTTGATGTCTGTGGCTCCTGATACCATCAAAGGCTATGCTGTTGCCAGGGGTCTGGGCAGTTGCCTGGGGCCATGTCAATCTGTGTGACCTGCACTGTCATCTGGGGCAATGGTGATCTCTGAGCCAGGGATGCTACCAAGGACCATGTCTGGATCTGGAGTCCTACCATACCCAGGGTCTGTGTTGATGTCCATGGGCCATGGTGCCACCAGAGACCACATGATGCCCAGGGGTCTAGGCCACAGGCCACAATCTGTGACCATATTGATGTCTGAGGGCCATGCTGCCACTGGGACCATGCTGATCTGGATGGCCTATATTGCCACCTGGGGCCATGATGTCATCTGAGCCCCAGGCTACTTACTGCCTCGAGCCATGTCTGGGTTTGTAGGCCAACACCAGCCAGGGTCTGAGTTAATGTCTTTGGCTCCTGTTACCACTGAAGACTGTGTGGGTGCCCAGAGTCTAGCTAGGCACCTGAGACCATGTTGGTGTCTGAGGGCCTTGCTGTCTTTGGAGCCATACTGATCTGGGTGGCCCATGCTGCCATCAGGACCATGGTGATATCTGTATCTGAGTTGCTGCCTAGGACCATGTCTGGGGTCCAGGTTCCTGCTTCATCTGGGGTCTGGGATGATGTCCATGGCCCTTGTTACTATAGGGTGCCATAGAAATAATGCATGGTGAAATCCAAGAGCAGTGTTGAACCATCCCTGCTCCCCTCACTGGCCCTGGGATAGCTGGTCCTGCCCCTCATTGGTTATTGAATCAGGAGAGCTGGCTCCACCACTCAGTGTAGAGCTGGTCCCCACACTTCGGAAAGATGGGCCAAACACTCATCATGGGCATGGGAGAACTGGTCCTGGTGGCATGGCCCAAGGAGAGTTGGTTCTGTCCCTCACCTGAGGGGGGCAGTTCCAGTGGCCCAAACTGACCACCTCAGGTCTAAGACCTACCCCATCTATGATCTGCTGGAGTGTGTTAGGGACTGGTTCTTCAGAACAATAAATGTAGGATATCCTTGACTTGAGCCAGAGCAGGGTATCCGAGAAGAGTTTTGGTGAGGGTCCAGTGATGAAGGTGTGCCAGAGGACTTGAACCAGACCAATGACTCATTGCAATAAACATTTTGTGGATGGGGCTGATTGGAAAAAAAAAAAGATATACCACATGGCATAATATAGCTCCCAATGCCACTAGGATGAATGAATGGGTGTTGGTAAAATGGAGAAGTGAGGTGGTTTTTTTGCTTTGTTTCTCTTGTAGGGGGCTGGTGCGGGGGTGAGGGGTAGATATGGAGGGACTGGGAGATAAGGATTGAGGTACATGATGTAAAATTTCCCCAAAATCAATAAAGAATTGTGTGATTAAAAAAAAAGAATGTATACTATTTGAAAGTAGAGGGCAGAGCTAGAGGCACCAACTGATCTGGACTTATAGGAGTTCACAGAGACTGAAACACTAGACAGAGTGCTTGTGTGGGACTGACCTAGGCCCTCTGCACATACGTTACAGTTGTGTAACTTGTTCTTCTTATGGGACTCCTAATAAAAGGTGCAGGGGCTGTCTCTGACTCTGTTACCTGCTTTTGGGACTCTTTCCTCCTACTGGGTTGCCTCGTCCAGGCTGAATAGGAGAGAAGGTGCCTTGTCCTACTGCAACTTGATATGCCATGATATACATGGGAGGTATATCCTTCCCTCTAGCAAAAGGAGGAATGGATAGGGATGGAGAAGAGAGGAGGTTGGAGAGGGGCTGGGAGAAGAGGAAGGAAGGGGAAACTGAACTGGCTGGGGAAAATTAATTAATTAATAATAAATTTTAAAAAGGTAAAAGGAATGAAGCATAGAAATAAGAAATCAAGTATGCACATGCAGAAGTCAGAGGCCACACATGTACATACAGAGGTCAAACACACCAGCATATCAGAAATACTCAAACTTTACTTTTTTAGGTTGCTGATAAGTAGTGAGTACATTGTTTTTGGAAGTGTTATTTATACTGAATGCAATTTTGTTAAAAAGTTTATCAGGCATTTAAAGAGATTGACACTTCTCCTTCTCTTTGCCCTTTGATTTTCTTTAGTTTATGTGAACCTTAAATAAGAAAACAGATAAGTAACTTAGTGAAAATACAGAAGAATACTATTTGACTTGTTCCATAGTAAATAGTCTGACAATCAACTTTACTGCAACTTATTTGAGATTAGCATCTATATTAAAAAGAAAATAATCAAGGATATTAACTTACTCTTGACATTTTCTTTTGTCTTGATCTTTTGTTTTATGATGCTATTCTGTGAGATACCTGGCCTAAAGCAAATTGCACTGAAGTCACAACTATATTTTATGCAAGTCACCCATTTGATGTTAGTAGTTAGGAAGGCTGGAATTATGACTTAGGAAGAAGAAACTGACTTCCTAGGCATTCATGTATTCAGCCCAGAACCCTTTTAAATTTACTCATCACTATTCAGGAAGCATAATTCAGGGCCCCATCAAGAAGCAATTGCCAGGATCAATTTTCCAAAATGTGAGCAGAGAAGAAACCTAAAATGGATATGTATCTCAGAACTCCATATGCTTAAATCACCAGAGGATCCTGTCTCTGAATTACCTTTATATCCCTAAAGTACAAGTAACGCACTGAGTGAAAATGGCCTTTATGGTTTCTGAGTCTGATTCAGGTAGCTCTCTCTCTCTCCTTTTTAAGTGATTCCTCCATACGTGCCTGACAAACTTCTTACTTTTGCTGACTTCCTACTCTATTCTGAGAGCAGATCTATATATGCTGATGACTGACACTGGACTTGACAGACTGAAGGCAGCTCTTTGGTTATGATTTTAGGCTCTCTAGCCAGAGATGTTTTATGGGTGGCTTCACCTTTTCTGTATAAACTTAATAAGAACAATGGCTGTAGAAATAAGGAGAGGGCATTACACTCTTGCATGTACCCTGAAGTTAAAACTAATTTAGCATCCAGTAACCCACAGGAGCTGAAAACAATAGAACAATCCTTGGTAAGATCAACATTACCTGAAGGCCTAATGAGCATGTTTTTACCTATTGTGCTTGGCAGAACTACCGTTCTAGTCTGAACTGACTCTTCCATGGGGAAATTCACCATATATGGATACTTGTAAGATCCAGAACAAAAAGATACCGAGGGGTGAGGAGAGCTTATGTTAGCTTGTCTACTCTTGCTTTTGGCTTGCTAATAGGCCTCAAAGGCCTTTTCATGGATATCCAGGGACAATGATCCTGCAGGTGTCAAATTCTCCTCAGATTCTGTCACTTAAGCCTAAAGAAGCTTTTGAGTTATCTATAAGATGCTCCAGTATATTGTCTAAGCATAAATGTGAAAACTGTCCTTATACATCACATGGATGAACAAGCACTTTAAGTGTATGCATGATTTCTGGAAAAGGAAAGGCACAGGATCTAGATTGTTCCTGGATATGCATGAAAAGGCCTCAGAGATATCAGGCCAGAATACACTAGGAGAAAAAAAAATCTGAGAAGAGGTCATGACAGTGACATTTTGTTTCATTTACTAAGAAGATACATCTTTTTTAAAAAAAATTTTTAAATTCATTTTACATACTAACCACAGATCCTCCTCTCATCCCCCCTCCTACTCCCCCCTGCCTCCCCCCTGGCCTACCCCTCATCCCCTCCTCCAAAAGGGTATGTTCTCCCATGGGGGGACAGCTAAGCCTGGTACATTCAGTTGAGGCAGGACCAAGCTCCTCCCTGCTGCATCACATGTGAGCAAAATGTCCAACCATAGGGAATGAGATCCAGAAAGCCAGCATATGCTTGTTCAACTATGTTCATAGCAGCATTATTCATAATATCCAGAGCCTGGAAGCAACCTAAATGCCCCTCAACTGAAGAATGGATAAAGAAAATGTGGTACATATATACAATGGAATATTACTCAGCAGAGAAAAACAATGACATCATGAAATTTGTAGGCAAATGGGTGGAACTAGAAAATATCCTGAGTGAGGTAACCTAGACTCAGAAAGAAGAGACATCTTAAAATATCACTGTCAACTCCAACTTCCCAGAAGGGGACAGCAGTCAGAAGTATTTGTGCTATCCTTTAAGTTCAGCTAGTCTGAACTGAGACTTTTTGTAATTATAAAACTCATAATAGATTCTTAATGTTATGAAAAAAACATAAAATATATCTTTAATGCTTTTATGTTATTAAATATAGAAACATAACTGTTCTAGTTATATTGGATTAAATAAAATATTTGAGTAATGTCAGCTTCACCTGATTCTTTTGAGTTTTCAGTGAAGTCTCTGCAAACTTTGGTATCATGTATTTCTCTCACACTTTCTTCCTCTTCACGATGGTGGAGTTGAGATTTTATGCCTTGTAATACTGTTTCTATGTGCACATGTACAATGACTTGTGGTGGTATTGTGTTCCCCAAAATATTGTGCACCCTAATAAACTTATCTAGGGTCAAAGAACAGAACAGCCACTAGATACAGAGGCTAGAAAAAGATGGCACTCACACCTTTAATCCTAGCATTCCAGAGGCAGAAATCCCTCTGGATCTCCGTGAGTTCAAGGCCACATTGGAAACAGCCAGGCATGGTGACACATGACTTTAATCCCAAAAGTAAGCCTTTAATCCCAGGGAGTGATGGCAGAAAGCAGAAAGATATATAAGGCACGAAGACCAGAAATTAGAAGCTTTTGGCTGGTTAAGCTTTTAGGCTTTTGAGCAGCAGTTCAGCTGAGATCCATTCGGATATGAGGACTCAGAGCCTTCCAGTCTGAGGAAACAGGATCAGCTGAGGAACTGGCGAGGTGAGGTAGCTGTGGCTTGTTCTGCTTCTCTGATCTTCCAGCATTCACCACAATAACTGGCCTTAGGTTTGATTTAATTAATAAGACCTTTTAAGATTCCTGCTACAATGCCTTGATTTGTCCTTTGTACCATAACAAAATGCCACAGCCCTTGGCACTTATGAACAGTAGAAATTTATTTCTTCTAGTTCTGGAAGCAGAGAATTCCAATATCAAAGCGTCAGCAGTTTTGACCTCTTTTTCTAAGATGCTAAATTTTTGAGGTGTCTTCTAGAGAAGAGGAGTGTAATGTGGCAAGAGTACATAACAGTGAACTCACCCTCTTCAAAGTCTATTTTATTGCAGCATTCATTCATTTATGTGTATGAGAGAACACCTAAAGAGACTTGACTACTTTCCAATTTATGTTATGAGTTAATTCTGTAGTGTGTATGAATTTCCATTTTATTGGTCCTGTTTCTCATCTTTTCTGCTATGCCATCATATTTTTCATTTATATACAGATAATAGGACAATTGAAGAATTCCTTTGGGCAAGAACTGATTAAGCCGTGCAAGAAAATGTACCAGAGACATTGAGGAAGAGGAAAATAGAAAAACTTTCTAAGGGCAAAGGACCAAGTTCTTGGGACTCCTGGAGAAGCACTGATCAGCTTTCCTGAAAAGACAGTTATTTTGCAAAGGATTATTTCCCTTCAAACACAAGGAGAAAAACCTTTCTAGGGCTCAGATTTTGGTGTCAGGTAGTCATCCATTTCAATTTCAATTCATTTTTATAGATATTTTCTGATGAAGGCTTGTCTCTTTTCTTCACTGCTTATAATAGGGCATTTGACCATCCCAATGCACAGTGACCAGGAATCTGCATACTTAACACTATGAATAATCCTTACACAAACTTCACTGATGGGAGACAGAAACCATTATAGGGGTAAGGGTGTACTTGATTTAGAGGAGATGGGATAGGGTAGGAGTGTTGCTTCTATTTGATGTAGTAGCAGAGAGGGGTGGTGAGTAGGAGGATGGTTATCTGCATAGATAGTAAGGGAAAAGAGAAAACTTTTCAGGACTTTCATTTATCTTTTTTTCCAGTGTTTGAGTTCCTAAAGAGTTCAGGTATACTCACCGCCTTCTGTTACAACAGAAAGGACCATCTGCCAAACATTCTGTACGCAATATAATATCTCTCTAGAGAGAGTTTAGTATTCAGTTCACAAAGAAGGATGGCAGGGGCTTGTAAACAAAAGGAAACATCCGAAGCAGGGAGGAGGGGCTGTGCTCTAAACATCCAGCCTTCTTATTTACAGTGAAGAGCTGAAAAATCATAATCTACCTCCCTCCATCTCATTCTGTCTCTCTGCCTCTCACTGATTCTGTCTGTCTCTTCTCTCGTCTCTCCTTTCCTCTCTACGTATTTGAAACTACTTGCTGCTTCTTCTGTTTTCTTTCATTATAAGCCCCTTCTAAAGCTCACGAGAGTCTACTGGAGAAAAACAAGCTCTGAAATAATAATTTCACACAGTGTACTAACAATGCACTTTAAATATGGAATTCTATCAGTGGGAAGCAAAGCAATACTTGATCAAAGACCAGGGAAGGCAGTAAAATACAAATGAGTTTTAGTCCGACTTTTCTCTTTGAAGCTTTGCTGTTTTGTCGTGGGAGAAACAAACAACAGTCCTACAAATTATGCACAGTTCAAATTATTTGAAATGCTCTATTGTACCCTGAAGGAGAATTTAAGAAGCAAATCTACATTATGGCAATGTCAGAAGATTTAGAAAAGTCATCTTACTTTTTCTATAGCTCAAAGTATTCCAGGTAAAAATGCATCTGGGCAAAAAGTATTTCAAGTAGGAAGACATCAATCTGTTGGCTTAATTCAATTTTTTAAGGCAGTGTAGAGGCTCAAAGTCTGTAAGTAAATAATTTTGGGGAAATTTATAACAATTAAAGCTTCTAACTTCTCCCTTCATTAGATACAAACCTCAGGAGATTCTCTTCTTTAGCTGTGTATTTTATAAAATATTCTGTGATTAGATGGTTTCAATATGCTAGGAAAACAGTGGCCCCAGCCACTGCCTAAATCTAGCTGAAGGACATAGTCTATAAATGTCCCAACTTATAAAATTATAGGGAAATTTCCCCAAATTTCAGCATTTCTGCTTCCAAAGGTAAACATTCCATTTTCATTGCTGTGTTTATTAAAATGAGTGACACTGTGTGGGTGTTTAACCCACAGTAGACTATACTTCTATCATTGTGTCCTTTGATGGTCTTATTGGGTTCTCAGAATTATACTGCCATAATTGTAAAAGTCTTACTATTTTTGACTTCCACATTTGTAAACAGACCACTACCAGTTTAGCAATGGACCACTAGGCAGTACAGATTGAATTGCTTTACCCTATATTTGTTGGCTTACGCTGCTTAAAAGAACTAATCTTCAGTTTTATAGCCTTGCTTATACCTAATGATGCCCACCGTGGAGGGACACTTTCTTTTCTTTTTGGAATTACAAACTGTCTGGGAAAATAATTCAGAGTCTCATGTTTTGCTGGTTGCATGGCTTGATACTCTGATACCTTCACTATATTTGTGAATTTCAAGCACTACTGGTATAGTAGAATAATTAAACCACCAAGATAACCATATCCTAATCTTTAGAACCTATGAATATGTTAGCTTATGTGGTGAAAGAAAATTTGCAGAAAAGAGATATCCCTCATTTCTGTTGATGGGATAAGTAGATGCATAAACTCCACGCCACAATCCACACTATCAAAGTTTATGAGAAATACTTTTAAAAAATTTATTTGTGAATTTTATGAAAGTGGTCCAAAATCCAGGGCTCAGATTGCCTGAGATTCTTTCCATCATATCATGGCTTCCTCGAAGTGACCTGGAGTGTTTGGGACCAAGAAACTAAGGAGCGGTTTCTTCATTGCTTGTAAGAAGATTCATGAGCTTCTGGCTTCAGGATCTTTCTGCCTTAGTGCTTCCATCATTACAGGTAGTTGCCATTTCTTTGATGTGTTTTCCTCCATTAATTTTTAAATTTGTAGAGTTCTCCCAAGATTGATGTCATGACATTTATTTCATTGTAAATAATCTCTCATTGCTCACTAAGGTACAAGAATTTGCGGCCTTGGGCCAGTGAGATGGCTCAATGGGTAAAAGGCACTTACCACCCAGCCTGACAACCAGAATTGGACTACTTGGATCAATTTAGTAGAAAGAGAAAACAAATTCCCACAAGTTGTCTTCTGATTTCCACCTGGGCTCTGTGCCCCCCTCACACACATAGAAAGAGAGAGACAGAGAGACAGAGAGAGACAGACAGAGAGACAGACAGAGAGACAGAGAGAGAGAGACACACAGATAGAGGGACAGAGAGAGACAGATAGAGAGCAAAGACACAGAGACACACAGAGTGAAAGAGAGACTGAGAAATACCCAATTAATGTAATAAAAAAGGTGAAGTAAAAAAGAAGTTGAAGGCTTGAAACAAAATTGTTCTCAAAACCATCTCCTCCAACTTCTCCCTACCCATATTTCACATCATTTTTGTTAAGTGATCCAAGAGAATCTTTGGTAAAAAAGGTGAAGGCACGGTTTGACCTAGCATGCTTAGATAATGAATAGGTGTTTTCCTGTTACTCTGAAGGAATTTCAGAACCTCATTAGCCTCTGTAAATATTCTTTCAAAAATTTTTGTTCATTATTATTGTGTAATGTGAATGTGTGTACATGCCAGATGTGTATGTATGTGTGTGTGTGTGTGTTTGAGGAGGACATGAGGTCAGATGACAACTTTGTAGGGTTAGTTCTGTTCTTTCACATTTACATGGGTTCCAGGGATGAAACTCATGTTGCCAAAATTGTCTATTAAACACCTTTACCTACAGAGCCACCTCTCTGGCCCTTGAGTTCTCTTACACATGTTTTACTTCTGAGAAAACTAGCAGTTGTGCTCCCAAATTTCACCACTTCCTTTTATAACATTAAGTAAAGTAAGATCATTCAAATTCAAGATCATTAAGTGAATTTTCCATAAGCTCTAAACAGCTATGGACTCTGCTTTCCACTGTAGAGTTATTTGTTGGTGAACTTGTTGAAAGAATATTTCATTATGGTCATTAAGATCCACAGGTAAATTTAAAAGCAATACTAGAAATTAAAAGCATCATTATCTGAAAGAATTACTTTACACCACTGATTTAGAAAGAAGGTGTATACAACCTTGTGAGTTCTAACAGGAATAAATGACTGACTATCTGTATAGGTCAGAAAACTTTCAAATTGAAAAAAAAAGTTTGTATTTTAAATTTTAACCAAATTTTCAATGATTACTTAGAAGGGATTTTGCTGGGTGTTTTATCACCTGAGATTTTGATACTATCATTACTTCTATTATCCAGATGAGGAAACTAAGACACAGAAGGTAGAAATTTTTCTTCAAGGTCATACAGCATATCATAGCAAAGCTGGGTTTTGATTTCTAGTTAATAAATTCTAGGCAGCATATTATTAAAAACTATATTATCTGGAGTATCAAAGACAGAAACAAGAAGACTGGAAAATTTGACTATGTGGCAGTGAATATTCATGAAGATAGGAAATTTAAAATGGTTAAAAGTATCTGAGACATAATTACTGATAATTTTCTACTCCATGTACCCCCATCAGTGGGCCCTGTGAAATTACCGTCTGGTACAGCTGGATGGCTACTGACTGCTTTCAGAGTTCTGACACATTTTTTTTAGGTCTGCATTACAACTTAGAAGAGATGACTATTCAGTAATGGAAATTTAATTAAAATCCAGCAGAATTGACCCAAATCAAAGAAAAAAAAAACACAAGGAAGTTGTTCAAAACTTCATTATACATTAAAATTTTATTTTAAAAGTGTGGTTATTCTCCTCAGAGTACTACAAAATTCTTGAAAGAAGTGTCACATTTTTTTTAATTTTGTCATTTTATTTTTTGTTTTGGAAATGAGAGTTTTGCACAACCAATTATTCAAAAAGTCTGTTGTGTTTTGTGGGCTTCAACCTTATTGAACATCAAGAAGTGGCAGCCAGAATAGCATCTTGTGTTCATGTATTGTGTGGAAGTTTTCACTCCCCCATCCTTACACCATTTCATTGACATACATAGAAATCTCTTGATGTGGGAATTCTATTCCCTTGACGTATGGAAAATCTGGGCTCAGTAAGTTTTAGAGAGTCATAAACAGTCAGAATGTGTATTGTCTGAACCAGGCTCTGAGCATGTGGAGTCTATTGCTCCTTTTTCTACTCTACTGCTACTCTGATTCTTCTCTTTTCATCCTCAGGGTAAAGTGATTCTGGAAAATTTCCTCCAGACCTCACCTTTCCACAGGTAGGAGAGACCAGTGTAGTGTGTTTTGCCTTTCCTTATGGCTCCAACTTGCATCAATCACACCGTCAATTAAAGTAGAAAATGTCATTGGATACTAGGCTCAATGGCTCATTTTTATGTTTCATTTTGTTAAATAGGTGCCTGTGATTGGGGGCAGAACTTCAATCTCACTTAAAAGTTTGATAAACTTACCTAGGACTGGCCTTAAAACCTTACTGATATCATGCTAACATGTCCTGTATTTTGATAGCCTCTCTTTGGTATTCTTGTTTGTTCTAGAATTGTGAATTCTCAAAGACATAATATAAAACTTACCTAAGTTAGTGCATGAGTGCCTAAATATATTAGACTTGTTTAATTCTTGGACCCTTGAATCCCCTCACATTGTTACTTATAATTCAGCTATGTTAAATATAGGATATATATTTATATATATAGTGTTATATATGATAAAGATATACATTGCTTTGTATTAGAGAATCTCATAGGGAAATTTAAATAATTTCACATAAATTTATTAATAAATTCGGAACTGAATGTGTGAGTTACTTGCTGTGGTGATTAAGGTTCGAGTTCTTTCTTTGCTCCTATTTTAGTTGCTTTCTGTTACTCTAACAAAACACCCAAGGAAATTAACTGGGAAGATAAGAGCTTTATTTTGGATTGTGATTATAAAATTTTCATACTAAGATTGAGAAATGAGTATTGATTGTCTCATGCTTCTGAGGTAGGACCATCACATGATTGGGTCATGTGGTAAGACAAAACATTGCTCACCACATTAGCTACAAAGCAAAGAGAAGAACTGTAGGTCAAATGTTAGAGTCTGCTTTAAGGACTCACTCTCAGTGAGAAAATGACTTCTCATAGGCGTGCCCCCTCAAGGTCTATCCACCATCTTCCACCAGCAGCACCTAAGATCAATACTTAATACCTGGGACTTTGAAGGATGGGAGCAAACCAAAATTCCTCTCCAATACCTATGCCCCACATTTTTTTCTCTACTCTCTGTTCTTGGTGCTGACATTGACTGGTTCACTGAGCTCCTTTAAAGTCAAGGTTCTGGTTGCATGTGTACTTTGGATAAGGACTATTAAGACACTGTTTCCTTTGCCTTCTTCTTTGTTGACTATGTCCTTCATATTGTTTTCACTTTTAATAAATATCATGCTGTGTATACCATTTTTGCTTTAAGATTCTGAACTCGACTCAGTATTCTTAAGAAGTTATGAACTTCCTACTATCGTAATATATCTCAGTATATTGCATTACCACTTGATTATTTCCCTTAACCCTGTCCACACCTTTGTAAATATTGCTTCATTATACTTTTCTTCATTACTTCATTTAAACACAGAGTGAAAGTTCAAATAGAGACTCAGGAGACATCTTTCATGCTTCCACCCTCATCAATCAAGAACATTGTGTTCACTAGACTCATGATCTATCCACTCCATAGTTCAAGTTAAAATAACCTCCATTCTCCTCTTATTATAAAATTCAATGCTAAAAATATTAATTATTTTAACTTCTTTCCTATAATTTGGAAGCTGGTCCTCTGTATCAAGCCACTTTCATCCTGAGGGCAACCCATCCTTCTTGGATATGGAAGTCACTTTTCAAAGACATTGAAAACACACGTACATGTAGCATTATGCCATCTGATCAGGATAAATTCGGGAAAATATATGTATGTACATATATGCATGCAATAACAATGATGAAAGGGACTGAACTTAGAAGAAAATAAGGAGAGGTCTGGGGATGGGTCTGGAAGGAGGAAAAGGAAGAGGGAAATGTAATTATCTCATTATAAAAAAAACAAGGGCACTTAAGCAATGGATATGCTTCTAATTCAGAGCTGGGTTTTTGGGATAACATAGTTATTGGCTGGCTAATAAGTGAAGGAATCACCTAGACTTTAGTCTTGCTGCCCTTACCATCTCATTTTCTATGAATGAAATATTAGAGAAGGGAAAACTATCATTTGCAATTCTGATGAGTACTTATAATGCGGAGAAGACTGAGATATTTAAAGGACAAATTATGTGTCCAGATTCAATATGACAAAGGGTTAAAGGGTTAGAGTTTCCATTGAAATAGACTTTTGACATACTAACAAACTCTTCTGTGTCAATTCAATAATGACATTTGTTTTGGTGATGAGAATTTGGCCTTTATTGGATTTGATGAAAATAAAAACAGGCCAAATGGAACTCTTTTTAGTGGGTCTTCTATCCTGTTATGAGCCAGCATTATTTCCAGAAAGTTCCAGGATAGGAGATGACTGCTATAGCATAGAAAAAGTTGACAGAATCATTTGTTCTTGAGAGATCAAATCTGATTGGTCAGGAGTATGCATTCATTGCATTCCAATATTAACTGATTTTCAGTAGTTAGATGTGTCCACCCTCCTCTGTCAATGCCTTGCATACAGGTTACCTTTAACTGTTTTATTGCTGTCACATGTTCCCACCATGTGAATGGAAGATCATTGTTTGCCACTGGAGGCATTGGTCCTGCACTCTGTACTGGCTTACTTTGCTACCAGATCAATGCTATCACCGATGCAAATCTATGCCCCACACATGGAGCCACATTAATTTTATGTTGTTTATGTACTCCTGCCATAAGGTTAAACAACCCCTACTATTAAGCTTGATGGAATTGCATTACCTTAATGAAATGCACTTTACCGATAAAGAAGAGTGTCACTTTCACAAGTGGAAGCACTGTTAGCAAATTTTTATGAGAGAATTCCCAAAATCATATCTTAATTGCTTGGACAGCTGTGTAGTTTACATAATGAGCAAACAATGCCAAGGTTTTCTATTTCCTTTGTCAGCTGTACTGGATGTTAGTATGCATGCTGGACCCTTTCCGGGTCTTTTATTACTTGATTGCAAATCATTCTTCATTGTTGCCCAAATTTATGGAAGGACATTGCTCCCTGAGGTACCATTTCCTTTCAGGTCTGTAACTGAACATGACTGATGGCGCCAGAGTAACAGTTGCTCATTACTGCGTTCACTGAGCTGTGATTGCTCCAATACTTTATGTTGGCAGATGTGTTTCCCTAGGAACAGCATCTCTGAGACAGAGGTCATTGATCAAACCCCCACTGGCTGTTCCATTATGTGCAAATGATTGCTAAAAGCAGAGAGGCTGCAAAGGAGGTAGTATGGCTCATGGCAGATGTTAGGAGGGAAGTACAAATGAAAAAAAAAGGCAAGTGTAACGAAGTGGAGAAGCATTACACCTAAACTAGAGCAATGTTTTTATGTGAGTTAATAGGGATAAAGGGACAAATAAGTGATTTTGAAAGACATGGAACATCAGAAGAGTATGGTTTTATCATTCTGGGGATAAGCTTTATAATTTGGTTGGCTGACAGCATTCTTGGCTGCTGCTGTTGAAGCTAGACCAGGGATGTGTAAGGGCTGTACCCAGAGCCATGCTGTCCCAATCAGAAAAAAAAAAGATTAAGGCACTTAAGTGGACAATATTGTGCACTACCTTTGATGCAGTTCAAGGCAAATAATTAGGAAGTCCTGGAGACACATAAAGGAGAGATACGGACTTGCAGCTCATATCTCAGCTTTTCAGGGTAGTGATGGAAGGTGCTGTGCTGGTGGATAGACTGATAATTAGGGTCACTTACACTTCAGTAGTTCTGGGCTCAGGCTTGATAGAATAGTACTTTGTTTCCTGCTTAGTTACAGCAGTAACTCTTTCCAGCAAACTTCCTCAGGGAAATAGATGGTCTTTAAAGTATAAGTCTATGTCCTTTACTAGTTCAGCGAGACTGAGATGGGTCAGATAGACTATGTAGCCTGTACATCAGTGATGGGCTTTGCTAGTCATAGGACACCATCTCATTTACTAATGGACTTGGTTTTTTTTTTTCAGTGTTACATGGGCTCTTCTTCCTGTTATTGCAGTTTTCATCATGAAAACATTCTTCATGTGGATCAGATTCTTCTTAGAATTTAAAGTATTACCTTAAAACACAGTAGATGAATTTTGCTAATTCTTAGGAGAGTAATGTGGCCTTCCTGATGTTCTAGAGTTATTCCTGAATAGTGCATTTACCCTTAGAGTACTTTTATATAACCCACAATAATTCCATGTGTGATAGTTTGAGTGAGAATGTCCCTCAGAAACTCAGATGATAGAATCTTAGTCCTTAGCTGGTGGCACTGTTTGGGCATAAAAAAGTGTATTGGTTGAGGTGAGTTTTGAGGTTGTAAAGCCATGCACCACACCTAGTTGAAATGCTCTGCTTCCTGCTTGCAGTTCGAGAAGTGAGCTCTCAGCTGTTCATGCTGCTATGCTTTCTGCCCATTTCTGAGATGGAATCACATCCCTCTGGAAACATGAGCTCAAATAAGCTCTTACTTCTGTAAGTTGCCTTGGTCATGGTGCCTTATTACAGCAGCAGAAAAGTAACTAATACGGAATTTGATAGCAGGATTGGGTATTACTGTTAAGAACTTGACCCTCTTGTTTTTGGAGGGATATGAAAGGCTTTGGAACTTTGCATTAGGAAATCAGTTGAGCGCTACAAGCAGAGCTTAATGGACCATCATAAAAGGAACTTGGGGGCAGAAGTGACATTAGCAATGGGCCTAGAGGCCATTCTTATGATACAGTGGCAAAGAATGTGTCTGATTTTTTTGTTATAAGGACTTCCTTGAAGCTAAATTTAAAAGTAATGTATTAATTTCTTCAGCAGAGGTGATTTCAAGATCACCTATCATGTGGTTTCTAGTAATCACTCTTGTGCAGGTCTAAAATAAAAAGTACCAAATGAAGCAGAAAGAAATACAAAATATGTATTTGAAGAGAAAAAGAAGACCAGAAAACTTAATGTTGCAACAAGGCTTGTTCTGAAAAAAGATAAAGAGATTAAAGAGAAGCTTTATATACTTAGAATGAAGGGAAGAGTACCCTCAGGGCAATATCCTATCCATCTAAGCTTCCAACTTGTCAAAGAGAGTTTAAGGATTTTTCTTCTCCTATAAAGCAACAACAAACAAGAGATGACTACACCAAGATGGCAGGTGAACTTGACCGTGTTACTTGCATGATGTTGGCTTTAATGTCAAGGAAGATAATGGATCATAAAATCTTCCTCCACAGTTTTGGAGAACAGCTGAGATTAGGTAACATGAGGCTGGGGAGTTCCTGCATAAAGGCCCTGAGAAGCCATGTGTGAAGCTGTGGAAGTAAAGACTGGGTTGCATTGGAGACCCTAAGATGTTGGAGATGCCAAAGTCATGAGATATCAATCAAGAAAAGCTGCATACAGTCAGTGCTATTAGCCCAAGTGAGAGGCAGGCAGCAAAGATGTAGAGGTAGAGCTGTCACTTTTGATATTTGACATTGAGCTACAGGATTTGGTATTTGCCCTGCTGGTTTCTATCTTGAATTTGCCCAGTATTTTCTCACTATGCCCTCATTCTTCTCCTTTGAAATGGTAATTTATTTTCTGTGCTATTGTATGCTGGAAATATATAATTTGCTTTTTGATTTCATAGGAGTTTTATAATTAAGAGATTGCCTCAAATCTCAGATGAGACTTTGGACTTTGGAACAATGCTGAGACTAAAAGACTATGGGGATTGAAAGCATTGGACTGAATACATTTTGCATTAAGAATATTATGGCCATGAACCTATGAGGGCCAGACAATGGAATGTGGTAATTTGAAAGGAAATGTTCCTCATAGGCTCAAATGTTTGAATGCTTGTTCCCCAGCTGGTGGCACTATTTGAGTAGGCTTTAATGTTTCAAGGCCACTTGCTATGTCCAGTTTACTCTCTCTGCTTTCTGTTTGTAGCTAAATATGTGAGTGCTCAGCTTTTGCCCCTGCTGTACCTGCTGCCCGATGCCACAATTCTATGCCAAGATTGACTCTTATCCATCTGGAACCATACAGCCAAATATACTCTTCAATAAGTTGCCTTGGTCATGGTGTTTTATCATAACATTAGAAAAGTAACCATACACCACCAAAAGATGAAAAGCACAGACCTTTCTTTATTTGCCCATGTGGTGGTCACTGGGAAGCAAGACCAGGTATCATGTTTATATAGATAACAGGTGTACTTGATATCTGTCTCTTGTGAGAGTTGAAGTCTAAGTGATGAAATAACATTGTTGAGAGAAGGAATAATATATCAAAAACATTATTATATAAATACGATTATTGCACATTTGTTGATCAGTCATATTAGTGAGATAAATTTCCAGTGCACCAAAGAGCATTTAAATTCATGTGCATAGCTACAGACAAGAATCATTTGCATTGCTATTAGTTTTTAATGCCAATCTTAAGATCTACAGAAGAAAATTGTCAAAATCAAAGATGTACATCCTATATGTAGTGATATTCTCTAGAGTCCTTACCATTTCCATTCTAAAGATGCCTAGTTGCCTCAGTATTCAGTGTTTTAAATAATGGAATGAAACAATTTTCAGTTATAGCAATTCTAGCCCAGTCAGTTCCTTGAAACGTTGACTCTCAGATCATTTGCTGAATAACCATTAGCTCCTCAGTATCAACCAAACCTGCCTTGGACCACAGTGGCCGCAGATGCCTCTTTACAATGTTTATTCCCTGTTTGAAATTCCTTGAGATACATTTTTATGCACTGACATACTTAATAATAATCTTTTCAGAAAAATCTCTTGCCAATGTTTCTTCTAAAATGTATTACCAGTTTCTTTATTTTATAATCTATTTAATATGCAACCTGTTGGCAGTGTTGACCTTTATTTTAGCCTCATGCTTCTATAAATTAGAAATGGTTAAAAAATACTTTACTTTACTTTTGGTTCCAGAAAACAGTTCTTTTAAAGGAGCCACTGTTCTCCATATGACTTCAATCAGAGTGGCAGAGGTCCTCTTCATCCATCTGGGATGAGGCCAAACATAGACTATCCAAATCATGTTCTTTGCATCATAAATGTTTAGCTGAACTTTGTCCTTACCAGTGAGTCTGAACAGAATACATGTTAATGTGAATTAGATGAATTTCAGCTAAGTTCCTTTTTCTCTCCCAGGTTCCTGAATATTGATTCACCCATAAGCATAGAACACAGAACAACTACTTCATAAAAAATTATATAGAGAAATAGCTTTCCTCATCTAAAAAGCATTTCCTTATAATCTGAAAATTCCTTCTCACCTGCTCCAGCAGATGCAGTTCCTACCAATGCATAGTCCTCCTTACTTTATAATGAGCTTACATGACTCATTATAGCAGTATTCTGTAGTTGCAAGGGAGGTTGGTTATAGGCCAATCCTACATGTCCTAGTTCTTGTCTGGGATCTTCAGATGTATCTAGGAACCAAATCCACATAATGCATGCTAACAGAGTACCACTAATTTGTATTGCATATTGGGACCTTTGTAAAATAGAGAAGACCCAAATAAATGGCCGAAATAAAAAATTCTATTCTTCACAGGCAAAGTCCAACAAGAAAATCAACAAGAAAAGGGGTCTGAAGAAGGATGTTAGATACCAGCACCATGAGATGAGCACAGGGGTGGAAGAGGATATGCATGCCTTTGTAGCATTAGTTATCACTCCCTGGTGACATTAGCCCCTTGGTAAAGCACAAACATAGTTTCCAGAGGGATTCTTAGGGATGGCTATTTGTAAGAAAGGGCAGTTTGGCTATCCTATTTTTGTGATGGCCACTTTTCAAGGGTCTTCAGCTCAGAGGCACATTTGACACGTCTACCATCCTTATAAGTCCCTCTTCTTTGCCTACAGAGATCATCAGTTTGAATAAAATTTGTACCTTCTAACATCTGGGTTGGTTCTTACCTATCATACTTTATCAGCATTAAACCCTCACCATAATCTGAGTGCTCTCAGATGGTTTGATCAATGTTTTATATATTTAGGTCTTATTTTTTCTAAAGAACTGGTGGCAACTTATAAAATGCAAATAAATACAGTATCAAATGAATCAGTTAAAAATAAAATAAGAATAGAAAAGTGAGAACTCTATAGGTAAAGAGAAACAGACAAATATATGTACTGATATAAATCACACATTTAGATGAGATTCCTGATAGACAAAGTAAAGAGGGAAATCTTTTTATTTTTATGAAATAGACTGCAACAGTTGTGTATAGTTCACACATATGAGCCCTTATGCACCAATCAGAGAGCAAACTGCTAAAATGTGTGTAATTGGAACTCTGTGATGAAAAAGTTTATGCTAAATAAGAACCATAATACCAATGGACCTGGTGCTATGTTTGAGTTGTTTTAAACATTCCATACATAGGAAAAAATTATTCTAGTGCTATTTAGGAATAGAGAGGGTTGGCTTCTTATGAAGTCTTTTTAGCCACTGTTGTCTAGTCATGGAAGACAAATAATAAGACATTAAAAAGAAAGTGGCTCACATGAGTACATACACATCTAAGTAAATAATCTTAAATGGTATACTTTGTATTAAACAATGAATGGAAGAAACTGATGCTTCTATTTTAACTTATCATTGTCCTTCTAGCTTGCTCAGTTGAATACAGCACCTGGATGGATAAAATATATGACCAAAATCAATATTAGGTCTATAGTGCTGTTCTTGAATGCCAGAGTAAGATTTTTTAGTTAACATGACTTCTATTAGGGCATCACTGAATGTTTTGAGAAGTGATTGTGCTAGACCTATGCCTTAAAATGGTTAAGCAGATGTTGATTTTGTTAGAGATGAAAGAGGTAAGGAAGTAATAAATAGCTATTTAAGTATTAACACAGATGGAAGGGGTGATCACAGAGTTCCTATGCTGCTGAATTCTGAGAGATACTGGCTGTAAGACAGACTGTGCCTTTGGAAGCAAAGGATGGTACATGATGTAAGAACTACCTTGAGGTTTAGCTAGTGTGACCTAAACAATGATGATGAACAGTTAACAAAGACAAGAAACTCTAAATAAACAGTACACATGATTTTTTGAGTTGATCTTGTATCCTGCTATGTTGCTGAAGGTGTTTATAAGCTGTATCAGTTCCTTGGTTGAATTTTTGGAGTCACTCATGTATACTATCATGTCATCTGCAAATAGAGAAAGCTTGACTTCTTCCTTTCTAATTTATATCCCCTTTATCTCCTTATGTTGTCTTATTGCTCTGGCTAGAACTTCAAATACTATATTGAATAAGTATGGGGAGAGCGGACAGCCTTGCCTTGTTCCTGATTTTAGTGGAAGCACTTTGAGTTTCTCTCCATTTAATTTGATGTTGGTTGTTGGCTTGCTGTAAATTGCCTTTATTATGTTGAGGTATGTTCCCTGTATTCCTGATCGCTCCAAGACCTTTATCCTTAAGAGGTGTTGGATTTTGTCAAATACCTTTTCTGCATCTAGTAAAAACAATGACATCATGAGGTTTGCAGGCAAATGGATGGATCTAGAAAAAATCATTCTGAGTGAGGTAACCCAGAGTCAGAAAGACAAACATGGCATGTACTCACTCATAGGAGGATACTAGATGTAAAACAAAGATGATTAGACTGCTACTCACAACTCCAGGGAGGCTACCTAGAAAACAGGACCCTAAGAAAGACACAGGGATCGCCCAATGACAGAGAAATGTATGAGATCTACATGAACAACCTGAACGTGAGTGAAGGTATTGAAGAGCAAGTTTTGAGGGAAAGAGAGCTTAGGGGAGAGGGAGATTCCAGCTGGATCAAGAACAGAGAGGGAGAACAAAAAATAAGAGACCATGATAAATGAAGACCACATGAGAATAGGAAGAAGCAAAGTGCTAGAGAGGTCCACAGAAATCCACAAGGATACCTCCACAATAGACTACTGGCAATGGGTGAGAGACACCCCGGACTGACCTACTTTGGTGATCGGATGGCCAAACACCCTAATTGTCATGCTAGAAATCTCATCCAGTGACTGAGGGAACCGGATGCAGAGATCCACGGCCAGGCCCCAGGTGGAGCTCCACGAGTCCAATTGGCGAGAAAGAGGAGGGTTTATATGAGTGAGAATTGTTGAGACCAAGATTGGAAAAAGCACAGGGACAAATAGCCAAACGAATGGAAACACGTGAACTATGAACCAATGACTGAGGAGCCCCCAACTGGATCAGGCCCTCTGGATAAGTGAGACAGTTGATTAGCTTGAACTGTTTGGGAGGCATCCATCCAGGCAGTGGGACCTGGACCTGTCCTCAGTGCATGAGCTGGCTCTTTGGAACCTGGGGCTTATGCAGGGACACTTCGCTCAGCTGGGAGGAGGGGACTGGGCATGCCTGAACTGAATCTACCAGGTGGAACTCAATCCCCAGGGGAGT
>CABHPQ010169723.1:21707-39885 GCA_902168405.1 Peromyscus aztecus
CATGCCTGAACTGAATCTACCAGGTGGAACTCAATCCCCAGGGGAGTCTTTGCCCTGGAGGATGGGAATGGGGGGTGGGCTGGGGGGAAAGTAGGGGGGAGGTAGGCGGGAGAGGGGAGGACAAGGGAATCCATGGCTGATATGTAAAATTAAATTATAAAATAAAAAATACAAAAAAGAATAAAAAATCATAAAAGAGTAAAAAAAATAAATAAACAGTACACAAGGGAAAAAGACATGTTTGACTTTGTAACTCCTGATTTTAAGATGCAAACAAGTTGTCCAAATGAAGAGGCCTAAGGCAACTGGGAACATGAGGGTTGTCCAGAAGTGGAGACTTTAGAGGGAACAAGGTCTAAGGGTTATGGTGACAGAAGTCTGCCTATGTGAATGGTGTTTGTGTAATGTGAAGTTAGACTATATCATGAAACTGCAAGGAGGATGACTTTTGAGACATTTATATTCCATGACATATTTTAGGCAAAGAGTAATGTCAGAGCATGAGGCTGGTACTTGTTGTAGAGAGATGAATAGCTGCATAGGAGACCAAAGAATAAAGCATGTTGTATAAATGTTAGAGGTAAGAAGTGGTTCCATGTTTATGAGAGAATTTGAAGGCAGTTGAATAAAGTTTTAGAGGACAAAGACAGTCTCTCTTTCTCTCTCCCTCTCTTTCTGTCTTTCTCCTTCTCTCTTTCTCTGTGCCTATATATGTGTATGTCTATATGTATATATGTAAATGTACTTATATATATGTAGCATGAGAAAGCAAGTGTCCATGTACATGAGAATGTATATATGTGTACATATATATCTTTATGTGTGTATATGTAAATGTACTTATATGCATGTATCATGTGAATGTATGTGTACATGAACATGTGCATGCTTATGAGTGTATGTGTGTGTGTGTGAGTGAGTGTATATTCATGGACATGGTAGGCTAATGTTAGATATTTTCCTTTATTGCTCTTCATCTTATGTTTTAATCAGGTTCTCTTATTCAACATGAAGCTCTGTTAAGTGTTAGATCAATTGGTTAGCAAGCCCCAGGAGATTCCTCTGTCTCTGTCACCATAAAACTAGAATTAATAAAGTTCTTCCATGTCTCCTGGCATTTTATGTGGAATCTAGGGATCAAAACTCAGCACCTCATGTCTCCATGACAAATACAGAGACATCTGTCCAGTCCCTAAGAAGACAACTATAAAGAAAAATTTTACTGAAAATTAAAAAAAAGTGAGGTAAATTTCTATTTTAAAGTTAAGAATGAAAAAGAGGCAAGATATTAGGCAAATCATAGACCATAACCTCTCTGTAGATGGCATGTATGAGCTTATGCACATGCAAACATGAAGTAGAGACTCACCTATAGGTTGGCAAGGTCTCATAACAAAGCTCTTTTATGAGAACATGATCAGTTTCTGTATGCCTTTTCTTTGTAGTGCTGGGTCATTTCACTGATGATCTACACATTTATCAAACACCAGAAAGGAAAAATGCAGAGCTGAATCACAAATCTGTCAACTTTGCTGTTCTTGGAAGGTCACATTAAACATTTTGTTGTGGGCAGAGTTTGAAAAAAAAAAGAAAAAATTGGACTTTTTTGATTGTGGGAACTCTTAAAACGTCACATAAAAAGCGAAGCTTAGGTTTTTGGATGTTATAAGCAGTTACAAAAGTTGTTTTCTGTTAATATTTTCATGATTTTGTTGTTGCTAGGTGGACAAAAGCAGTAAACACCCTTTTATTCATAAAAGGAAAGAAAAGGTAGTGTGAACTTTATAGACAAGAAATTCAGATGTGAAAAAGACAGCATTTCACACTTTGTTGGCTTGATAGCTATGCCTTTTTTAAGATCAGTTCAGTCAATTAATTTTTTTCAGACATTATAAAAGAAATTAAAAAATTAAAACCAGGGTTCTTACAGTCATACAGCCTCACTCTACTCCATACTGTGGATGCTAGGCTCCATGGGTTTTTAGGCTTCATGCACTCTTGAAAAGCGGTACTTGGAATATGAGCATCATCTGTACTCTGATGCTATTCACACAAGGATGTCTTCAGTGAGATGGTCATTTGCTCATTGTCCTCTACAGAACAGTATCCACTGTGATGTCCCGGAAACTGTGGCCTCCCCTGGGACATATCAGACCACTCATTTCATTTATGAATTGCTCATGAGGTCTTGTTGATGCACTGACCTTTGTTCAGCCACACGGAAGCTTCTTTGGAATCTGTAGATCCTTCAATGCTCTGTTCTCACTGTGCAATGCCTCAAAGTTTAAATTTCACCTTTACTTTATTTTCTACAACTTGGACATCTTGATGGGTATGAAATTTCCTGCTAAGACTGTAGCTCTCCTCCATATACTCTCCGAGCTACGAAGCTCAGCTACCTCTGGCTTACTGTTTCACTAAACAAAGAATGTTTCCATGAAAGTTAAATTGATTTAATGTAGGATATTGTCTTTTTAGGTTTTACATGGCATCTTTTCTCAAACATCAAAAATTTCCTGGTTTCTCCACCTTCCTTTTCTAGTTTATTAACTCTATTTCCTTTTGTGCCAGAAAATTTAACTTTGTACTTTTAAATTTTTCTCTTAAATTTATCACTTATATTATCAACTTTATGAACTAAATGACATCAAAGAAAATATTTGGTTACTTAGACAATACTTCTTTTTTTTTCAGAAGTAGCCAGGGAATATCACGTGTCCTCTGGATTTCTCTTGAAAAGCAATATAGTCCTAACAGCTGCTATCTAGGTGGGCTGAGGACACTATCACTTTAAGGTGAAGAAAAGATATGTGCATATTGATTAGCTTGCTCAATAATTACATGTTGCATTAATTATTACCCTACATTTAAAAACATTTTTAAGTTAAAATATGATTTATTCATTTCCACGTTTCCCTTCCTTCCATCCAATGTCTCTCATGAATCTGTACTCTGCCCCTCTCTCTTTGCTCTCTCTTAAGTTCATGGCCTCTGGTCTCTTTTTCTTTACTTGTTGTTTACATATTGCTAACTAAAAATACAATGTGTATAGTATTTCTTGTGTGTATGTGTATGATTTCAGGCATTACCACTTGGTGTTTGTTAGCAAATTTGGTGGGGGATATACACCTTCCTTGGGGAAGACCATTTTTTCCCACTCATGTCTGTTGGTGTTATTCCTTGGTTGGGTCTTATTTAGGCATTCATGTTGATGAAACTTTATCATTGTAACTTCCCTGATATTTCTAGGAGATGCAATCTCACAGCAGACATTCTTCTCTAGATTTCCTTCTCCTATCATTCCTCCATGTTCTCTTTTTAATTTCCTGGCACCTGCTGTTATTTCAAGTTATGTACTCAAATCTAAAATCAGAGTTAGGCTTTACAAATAAGAGAAAATGTAGCATTTGTCTTGTATGGTCCATGTTATCTCACTCAGTATAATATTTCCAGTTCCATCCATTTACCTGCAAACTTCATTATTTCATTTCACTTTACAGTGGAATAGAATTCCATTATGCATATATACTATATGTTTATTACCCATTCATTATCCAAAGGACATAGATATTGATTCTATTCCCTAGCCATTGTTAATGAAGTGGCATTGAACATGATTTTTGTGCTGGGTAAAAGAAAAGGATCTGATTTTATGATTTTATGCTTTTGCATGTGGATATTCAGTTTTACTATGGCTATCCTACTTAAGGAATATGCTTTGACTCCTTTCTTTGTTCTCTTAGTCTACAGGTCTGTTTTATGCCAGTACCATGCTGTCTTTGTCACTATAACTCTGTGGTATTACTTGAGGTCACATACTGTGGCATTTCCATAGTGTTTTCTTCTGTCTCCTTAGAATTTCTTTGGATAATGAGAGTTGTTTTTTTTTTTTTTCACATGAATTTGAAGATGACTTTCTCTAGTTTGATGAAGAACATCATTGGAATTTTGATGGAGACTATGATAAATATATAGACTAGGTGTAACAATTGTCATTTATTTTAATTAATTCTTTCAATCATTGTAGAGGTGTCTCATTTTTCTCTTTTTTTAATTAAGAATTTTTTTCATTTATTTTACACACCAATCGAAGATCCCCCTCTTCCCCCCTCCTGCCCCCCCAGCCTCCCTCTCCCAACCTACCCCCAACTCCCACTCACAAGAAGGCAAGGCCTCTCATGGGGAGGCACATCCAGTAGAGTCAAGTCCATGCCCTTTCCCATGCCTCAAGGTTGCACGAGGTGTCCCATCATAGGTAGTGAGCTCCAAAAACGCCGCTCATGCACCAGAGATGGATTCTGATCCTACTGTCATGGGGCCCCCCAAGTAGATCAAGCTACACAACTGTCTCACCATGCAGAGGGCCTAGTTCAGTCTCATGTAGGCTTCACAGTCATTGATCCAACTTTCATGAATTCCCTCTAGTTTGGTTTGGTTGTCCCTGCATGCTTCCCCATCATGATCCTGATGTAGGTGTCTCATTTTTTGAGGAGGCACATTCTTCAATATCTTGCACTATTGGTGAAATTATTAAGGCCACTCCACATAGTTAAAAGGAAAAGTTTATTAGTGGTGTAACTTACAAATGAGGGGATAGGTAGGTAGCAGGATGTGGGGAAGGTGTATCGCAGTCCAGTGGTGTTCTCTGGAGCTCTGCTCGGTCAACCTCCACCGTCCAGGGTCCAGGCACAGAGAGAGCTGGTCCATCTGGATCTTGGGTTTCCAGGGTCCTCCCTTGGCCCCGCCTTGTAGGCATGACAGTTACCGAAGCCTCAATGGGGGTTGGAACTTCCAGATCAAAGCTGGAATGGCTACCCACTACATTGCACTATTCTGAATTTGTCTTTGGTGTATAGTTAAGCCACTTCTTTCTGTATGTTTATTTTTTATATTCTTTAAGTATATATTCTTTATATAAGAATAAATTATATTCTTTAGTATAAAAAGCATTCTTTTCATATTCTTAAAAATATTTTTATATTCTATAATTCTTTATATATTAAAAATTCTTTAAAAATTTCTTAATTTTTTATATTCTTTAATATTCTCAAAAACTATTATGACATAGAAATTTATAGAGGAGTTGTCAGGGTTATTTAAGTGTAAAATCATGTCATCTGAAAAAGGGGGTAATTTGACTTCATTCTTTCCTATCTATATTCATCTTATTTATTATTTTTTGTCTTACTGCTTAAGTTAAACTTGAGTACTATATTAAATAAGAGTGGAAAAGTGAATATCGTTTTCTATTTCCAGATTAAAGAGGAAATATGCTCATATATTCCCAATTTAGCAGAACTTTGGCTATAGAGTTATCATATGTAAGATTTATTACATTGACCTATAGTTATTTTACTGCTATATATCTCAGGATTTTTACGACAAAATATGTTGAACTAAAGTGCCTAGTCTGTAGCTGTTGAGCTGCCTTGTCATTTCTGTCCTTAAATCTGCTTATATGGTATATTACTTTTTATTAATTTATGTATGTTAAACCAATCTTCTATCCCTGTGATGAAATCTACTTGGTAATTATGTGTGATATTTTTTATAAACACTTATTTTGTTATTATTTTTGAAAATTTCATTTATGAGTATTTATACTTATGGATTTTTACTTACAGATATACAAGTACACATATTTACATAATTTCCACTCATATCCCCAACTCCAACTCCATCTATATTTTCTCATGCTCTCTCAAATTCATGACTTTGTGTTTATGTGTGTGTGTGTGTGTGTGTGTGTGTGTGTGTGTGTGTGTGTGTTTAGGCATGACTACTTGCGCTATCCCTGAGAGGAATGTTTCTCTTTCTCTAAGTGGCCATCCATTATCTGTTGTTCTTCATCCAAATACAGAGTTTTGTGAAATTCTCCCCATCTATGTCAGGATGTCAACTGGTATTGTCATTATGCAGGGATCATCTTCATAAAACCATAATTTTAAGAGTTCATGTCTATAACATCCTTGTTGTGAATAGAGAACACTATCTCATAGCAGGCATTCTGGTCCTCTGCCTCCCGTAATCTTTCCAACCCCTCTTCTTAAGCCTTAGGTGTAGGATTTCCAGCTTGCATACTAGATTAGATAGATCCACTGGAGAGTCATATTCATCAGGTGAAATAGAATCAGACATCATATCACAGATAAAAAAAATCAACACTGTTTGTATATTCTCTTCTAAGAATACTATTTAATTCCATGTCTCATATTTTTTTCAATTGGGTTATTTTCATAGTGTTTAATTTTTGAGTTCCTTGCATAATCTAGTTGATAACCCATTATCAGATATATAATGAATAAAGATTTTTCTTATTTTGTAGGTAGCTTCTTCATTTGAGCAATGGGTTTCTCTATTGTAGAGATGTTTTTTAGTTTCATGAGATTATATTTTTTGCTCTTAATTTCTGTTCTACCTAGGTTATGTTCAGAAAGTTCTTTCTTATATCAATGTGTTTAAACAGACACCCTCCTTTCTCCTATCATATTCAGGGTGTCAGGTTTTGTGTTGAAGTTCTTGATCCATTTGGATTTGAGTTTTATTCAGGGTCAAAGATAAGGCTCTAATATCATTTTTCTACATGTAGCTATCCAGTTGTATCAGCACTGTTTGTTGAAAAAGATGTTTTTCTTTGCAAAGTGCATTGTTGAACTCTTTGTAAAAGATCAGGTGGCTAGAGGATTGGGAGTTTATATGTAGTAGTTTCTTGTCAAAATGGCTAGCTTTGGACAATGAAAGTGAACCACATACAGAGGTTCTTCTATGCCTATCATCCTTTTGTGAAGTCAATTGCTGCTGCCAGCAGCAGAAGTTTCTCACTGTCATGAAAAGCCTTAGGTCATTAAAATGTGTTAAATGCCATATTCTGTAGGTCTCTTATGCATTTGAAGATTACCTATCTTAGATAAATCTGTTTAACCTTGAAAACATACCTAACATAACTACAAGTGTGATTGAAATAGATGACTATTAACTTGCATTTTTTAATTATCCTAGACAGTTTGTTATAATAGTTTGCAAGGACTAAAACTTTATATTATATTTCTAAATGAGCTGCATAGGTACAATACGTTAAGCAAGTATAGAAACATATATACAGTTTAACAAAAATAACCTTAAATTTGTATCAATATACAAAAATCCATTCCAATGTAAAATATTTGAGATGAATATTTGTCTTTTTATACTATATTCCTATATCCCCACTAAATGATGATCAGCTTCCATAACTCACTGAATGACCAAGACCTACCCACCTGACCTCCTGGGAATGTGGGAATTATATTCTCTAGACTACTTCCTGTTGGGAGTGACAGCATCCCCAAGAAGCCATGAGAAAATTGGTCATATCCTAAGTAAACTAGCTATAACATTTATTTTCCAGTCTCTGTGCAATGGGAAAGTGCAAGGCTTATCTGAAGCTCCTGGCCAGAATAGTGTGTGAGGCTGAACCATCTCAGATAGCAGCCTTGAAGTTGTTCTGAATGTAGAACTTTGAGGAAACTGCAACAGAGGCACTCTGAAAGGCTGAATCACCTGGGCCACCCATTTTCATTGGTGCCTCCTTCCCTTGCTCTGAAAACACACAAACTTTCAAAAGTAATATACATATCTACATTAACACATGTATGGACTGTGCATTGTAAACAAGCCAGCCAAAGAATATTTTTTTTTGTTTTATGTTTGAACAGGTAAAAGACACCTCCCAACTTTCTAAGTTTGATTGGACTATATAACCAATCCCCTATCCATGCCATATGAAAGGATGGAATGTAATATCATGAGAACTCTGTAACTAACAAGATTTATCATGTATCATCCAGTCTCAGAGCTGTTCCCATGTCAAGGAATCAGTATATATGTCACCTGTCTAGTAGATTTTCTAGATTTATTTCTTTATGTCTATAGCCAAATGCAACTGGCAGTTTCTCTCCTGCCTGCCTTTTCCCAAATACTCAGCAGCCACTTCCCAAATAATTGACTTAGAGGCTTCATATTAGTTATAAATACTCAGCTGGTAATTTAGGCTTATTACTAACTAGCTCTTACACTTTAATTAATCCATAACTCTTATCTATGTTTAGGCACATGGCTTGGTGACTCCACCCTTCTTCTTCTCAGAATTCTCTGAGTCTGGTCACCCTATCTATACTTCCTGCCTGGCTACTGGCCACCTAATGTTTTATTAAACCAATTCTGATGACAAATCTTTACAGTATACAAATGCATTATTCCACAGCATTTCTCCTTTTTTTGTCTAATGAAAGAGGAAGGTTTTAAACTTAATATAGTAAAATAAAAATAATTATTAAGTAAGAATTACAGTAAAAATATTTAATCCATCTGCATTTGATAAATCTTGTCTTGGTGAGTCTAAAGTGTTGTTTCTAATTTACTTTCTATTATAACTAAGGAAAACTATAATTATAACTATTTAGTCTCCAACTCCATCAAAGGCCCCAGGAGGATGTAATGTTACCTAATGACAGGGACATCAGGCTGCCTGAACTGTCACAAAAAATTCTTCTGCAACATTTGGGCATCCATCTTTAGCCTACAGTCCTCGCATATCTGATAGAGTTATCTGTGAAGTAGGATTTTTGAAGGACTGTCCCACCTTGTCTTGGCAAAGTTCTGCAGTCACTTTCTTTTGTGTCCTGCGTGTCCAATTTGTACAGCATACTGTCAGCAGTTGAGGAAAGGGCACTTTCTTTGCCCACATGGCTAACTTTTGCCATAAAGAAGACAAACTCCATATGGAATTTCTTCAATGCCCATCATCTTCTCTGAAGTGGATTAGTTCTGCCAGGAGTAGATGTGTCTCACTGTCAAGAAAAGTCTAAGTTATTAAACATATTAAATGCCATATTCTGTAAGTCTTTGATGTGTTTGAAGACTGTCTACTAAATATATCCACGTACAATCTTGAAAAACATACCTTACATGACTATAAGTTTGACTATTATAGACTATTAATCTATATTTCTTAATTATATATTATATTTTTAAATGAGCTGCAAAAACATAATACCCTAAATAAGAGTAGAAATATACATATTGTATAACAAAATTAACTTTAAATTTTTATCAGTAAACCAAATTCCATACCAAAGTAAAGTATTTTGAGATTAATAGTTGATTTTTGAATTAAAGTAGTTTCATTAATCTACCTCTTTTTTGTTATTATAATAATTTACCCTTTTCCCCTATCATTTATATATCATATCCCCCTGTCTTCTTTTTTTTTTTTAATATCCCTAAAGCAGCATTTACTTACTCTTTTAAGTCCAAAACATTTATTTTAGCAGTCTGGCATTTCATAACCACCCATCATGATTGACACAGGTTGACACACATGATGCTGTCAGGATACACAAGAACAATAGCCAAAGAGTTACAAAAAATAAATCCATGATTCTTAATCACAACCAAAAACAAAAAGTTACACATATCCAAACTTCTGATGCACTGTACTGAAAAGAAAGTGTGCGCACGTCATCATTTCAAGAGGCACAGCAAGGGCTGCTGAAAGCTCACGTTCAACAGTCTGTAAAGCTGATGGGGAGGGAACAAGGTGTCGCTGTGTCAGTTTCCATTAGCTGAAGGAAGGGGGGGGTGAGAGGGTCGAATTCATTTTTGCATGCACAAGATGTACTGCTTAACAGAACACTATCAGCTTGTTTTAAATAGCAGCCATAGCCTGTGTTGGCTAATTCTCCTTTCTACACTCAATTACCATCACCTAGATTTGCCAGAGATCAACAGACATAATAAAATGCTTCATTCAGAACACACTTCTCTGCACAATTCAAAAGGGAATGCCCTGTGGCTCAAGGCAACCATCAGTCCAGCAAATGCCCATGAAGGTTTATCTGAAACTGCTTCCCAAGGGACAGGAGGGCAGATCTGAATAGCTGTGCTGCCAATACAGATAGGTTTAGCACTAGATATAGTGATTGTGGCAAGGAAGAATCAGTAATGATGGGGGGAGTGGGTGAAGGAAGGGCCAGGGACCTGAAGGGTCTTCAGTTGCCTTCTCCTGCTTCTTCATCCTGCTGGTCGCTCGTCCAGAGGGTGAGGTTGTCTCGCAGCAACTGCATGATGAGAGTGGAGTCCTTATAGGAATCCTCATTTAATGTGTCCAGCTCAGCTATGGCATCATCGAAGGCTTGTTTGGCTAAGAGGCAGGCCTGCTCTGGTGCATTCTGGATCTCATAGTAGAACACAGAAAAATTGAGGGCCAGGCCAAGCCGGATGGGGTGTGTTGGCTGCATGTGCTCTTTGCTGATTTCGAAGGCTTCCTTGTATGCGGCCTCAGAAGCTTCAACCACACTGTTTTTCTTCTCCCCAGAAGCCACCTCTGCCAAGTAGCGGTAGTAATCGCCCTTCATTTTCAGGTAGAACACCTTGCTCTCATACTGGAAATCATTGCAGTTCTTGATGAGGAACTTGTCAAGCAGAGCCAAGACATCATTGCAAACTGTCTCCAGCTCCTTCTCAATCTTCTCCCGGTAAGCTTTAACTTTCTCCAACTTCTTTTCATTTCCATCTGCCATGGTTTTTTGCTCAATGCTACTAATGACCCTCCAAGAAGATCGCCTGGCACCAACTACATTCTTGTAGGCCACAGAGAGAAGATTTCGATCTTCATTAGATAGAGGTTCATTCAGCTCTGTCACCGCCTTCATGGCGGAGGCCATGTCGTCGTAGCGCTCCGCCTGCTCCGCCAGTCGCGCCCGCTGCAGCAGCTGTTCTCGGTCCCCCATGTCGCTCGCGACTCGGCCTCGCCTCGCGCGCCCGCACCGCCTGCTTGCTCGCTCGCCTGCCTCCCCCTGTCTTCTTTAGAAAGAGATTAACTATGACCAATAACAATTTATAAACAAACCCACTAAACAAAGACAAGCATCCCTAATCCATTTTTTGGGAATGTGGGTGTAGTTTTCTAGGCTACTTCCTGTTGAATAGGAGCACTGTTAGTCTTCTAGGGACATTGAGGAAATTTAGAAATACGGTCAAGTACTGACTGGAGTAGTCTGTGAGGCTGGATCATTTCAACCAGTAGTCTTGAAGTCTTTCTGGATACAGAACTCAGAGGAAACTGCCACAGAGGTGCTATGAAGTGTTGGATCATCTGGGCCGTCTGTTCCCATTGGAGATAATTGAGGGGGCTCTTACTTGATCAAATGTGATTTTTCTTAGCACAGAATGAATCCACAGCCTCTTACTTACTGTGGAAATAAAATCATAATCTCTTCTACAAAGTAACATATCTGTTGACTTAAATTTTGAAGTCAAGGCATTTTCAAAATATACAGGTTGAATTAATCCAGCAATATTTATAGTCAAATGTCTCTTAGCAGCTCTTACTTATTCCTCAACTGTCAAATAATTCAAAAAACAACAAAGAACCACACAGGATCCAGACTCCCTGTGTATTTCCCATCTTTATGTGTTTTTTTTATATTACTTCATTCTTTCTTTAAAGATTTTACTTAATCATTTAAAACTATTTTTTTCCTATGACTGTCTATATCCATTTTCTTTTCTTTCTTAAGCACTTATGCACATTATAACCTGTTTAAAGGTATTTTTCAGTCTGGACCTGGTTTTTTTTTTTTTTTTTTGGTTTTTCGAGACAGGGTTTCTCTGTGTAGCTTTGTGCCTTTCCTGGAATTCACTTGGTAGCCCAGGCTGGCCTCGAACTCACAGAGATCCACCTGGCTCTGCCTCCCGAGTGCTGGGATTAAAGGTGTGCTCCACCACCGCCCGGCTGGACCTGTTTTATTGTGTATGTGTAGCATCCTCTGACCACATAAGCCAAACCTTAAACTACTAAGTAGCACTTAGTACCTCTCTCTTGCTGTTCTGGTGGCTGGCTCTATGCCCTTCTTGGGTCCATGAGAGCCAAGTTTTAAGCCTAGCATGGTCTGGCCAAAAGCTGCATATAAACGAGAGCTACATTTAACCACCCCAGGTCTAGGAAGTTGGTGCCTGGTCTGTGACAGATATTTTTACTTAGCTTGCTATTTCTACTTAGCATACCAGATGCTCAAGTGCTCTGCTTCGTAGGAGTGCTTCTTAAAGGAGATGTACTCACTTTTTTTAATGTTGTTTGCTTGTTTGTTTTTCAACTTTCTCAGGCCCTATGTGGAAATTTGGGCCCAATGTTGGGTGTCATTTGTAGTTGAAGTTTTCTTTTGACTGCCAACCAGCCACTAAATAAAGACATGGAAACTTATTAATTATGAACTCTTGGCTTTAGCTTAGATTTGTCCCATTACCTCTTTTTGACTTAATTTAATACGTTTCTATTAATCTACGTTTTACCTCAGTAATTTTTTTTAACCTTTTTTCATTCTGTATGTTTTATTTTCCTGCTTCCTCCATGTCTGGCTGACTGGCCCCTGATATCTTTTTTGTTTTCTCCCTTTTCTAAATTCCTCCTTCTACTTACTTTCCCTTCCTGGCAGTCCCATCTATATCTTCTCCCTTGCTATTTGCCATTCAGCTTTGTATTAGACCAATCAGGTGCCTAGGCAGGCGAGGTAAGACAGCAACACATCTTTACAAAATCAAAATATACAACCCATCTTTACATAATTAAACAGATATTCTACAATGTAAATGAATGTAACACATCTTTACAGAGTTAAATAAATGTAGACATCTTTGCATAGTTCAACAAATCTTCTGCAATAACTTTCCCAAATAAAACAAAGGCATAAACATACAGATGACTGAGTTAAAGAGTAATCAAGAAGAAAACTGCTACAAAAAGCACAGCAAAATTTCTGGGACACATTCAAAGAAGCTGTAAATCATAAGAGAGTAGTTAGAACTCCAAATTACTCATGAAAATTCAGGAAGAGCACAAATAAATGACTTACTGATGTAACTCAATAATTTGGGAAAACAGGAGTAAACAAAATTCATACTCAGTTGTTGGGAAGAAATTATTAAAATCAGCCTAGAAACTGACATAATAGAAACAAAAAAATTACAAAGAACCAATAATCCAAGTGATGGTTCTCTGAAAAGACAAACAGCATAGACAGAAGAGAGAACCAAATAATCAAAGGAAAGAAAGAGAGGAGCCAAATGAACAGAAATAGGGATGAGAATGGCATATTATAACTGAAACCAAAGAAATTCAAAATATTGTACAAGAATGCCTGTGTCCATTTCTTAGACTCATGCCATTGCAGCTTATTCCTGACCCCACTGCTGGGCCCTGCCCCAACTCCTGCAGACTTCTGCCACACAGGAGCAGGCCCCACTAGCCAGAACTGATGAGTAACCTGTCTGCCCACAGAAATATACCTCTCTCTGGTTTTTGTGCCCACACCATCCCAGTGCATCCTTGCCCCTGTTGCTGGACCTTGCCTCCAACATCAACAGACTTCTGCTGCTCAGGAGCAGGACACATTAGTCAGAACCTGTGAGTGACCTGCCTGGCAGCAGAACAGAACACCTCAATGGATTCAGTTCCTTGGGTCTCTTCCCCAGGCTCATATCATCACAGCTTGTCCCTGGCTCTGCTGCTTGCCCTACCCACTCCCAAGTGGATTTCTGCCACTCAGGAGCATGCCATACCAGTCCAGAACCTGTGCAAGCCACACCTATCAGAACAGGTACAAGCCACACCTGTTTGAACCAACTTCAGCTGCTCAGGTAGAGATCACATGAGTCAGAAGAACAGATATAGATCACACAAATCAGAAGAAGCCCACAGCAGTTGTACAAACAGTCCTCATTAGTAGATGAGCCGGTGAATGGCCTGCCTGCCAGCTACACTACTGCCACACCCTGTATTCTAGTCCCCCAAGACCCATTCTGTTGCCCAGCTCCTCCCACCTCATCATTATCTCCATGACCAGCCCTTTTCCACAACTCTGGCAGACTCTGAAATCCCAGGTACAGTCCACACCAGTCAGAAAAATAGGTGAGTGACCAGCCTACCAGCTCAGCTGCCCCCCTCTCCAGAACCTAAGATGTCGGGCTCATTACATGCCCATTTCCCTCCCACATCAGCACCAGCACCACTGCTGGGCCCTGTCCCCTACTCAGGTAGAATTCCATTGCTCTGGTGAAGTCCTCATCAGCTTATGAGCTGGTAAGTGATCTGTCTGCCAGCTGGACTGCCACCATCGCCTGGAATCTGGTTCCTCAAAGACACACTCTGCCACCCAACTCATCCCTCCTCATTATCCTCCCTGTTGCCAGCCCTTCCCCAAAACTCTAGTAGATTACATAGGCCCAGGAACAATCCACACCAGTCAGAAGAACATCACCCCCTTCCCTGGGATCTATACTCCTGTCTATAACTTCAGAAGAAGACTTGAAATGTACTGGAGCCCAGGTTGGATCTAGGACCCCAAAGTCCCCCAAAACCCCAGTGGAGATACCCACTGGACCTGAAGACTTGCCAGTCACCAGAATGCTTGCCCACTTATCAGAGAAGACCAGAGAGGAAATAGAAAACAAAGGAACAAAACACTCATCCAACAAAGACAAACACAGGAATCAATACCTAGGCCTATAATCATCCCAAATCAAGATGCCTAAATGCCAGTGAAAGAACACAATCATCCTACTGCAGGTGTTCCTGGACTTGCAGATAGTGCTAGGTCCTGACTGTCCTGACTGGCAGCTGGGCCTGGAAGCTGCCGAAACATCGGGACTATTTCCAGCTCAGGAAAAGTTGAAAATTCAAAGTATAGTCTCTAGTGAATGTATCATTTTCACATAATTGAAAAGTTGAAATTATTTTTATGTTGGGAACCATTAGTGTATCATGACAGCACTGGAGCACCCATCAAGATTATATACCTACATGAGACCGACCCAGAATTGCAAGAGAGATCAACCAGTCAACTTATACTTTCCTATTCAAGGCAGAAATTCTAAGTGGAAATCCAATTATGGTTCCTCAATTCAAAATAAATGGGTATATTATTCCTCACCAGAATGTTACATCCTGAATGCTGGGATTATAGGCATGTGCCAGCATTTTTTTATTTTTTTAATTTTCCTGAGTCCTTTTTTTTTTTTTTTGCATTCCTTGGGATAGTTATTTTAAAAATCCTTCTAGTATGGGTATTTTGAATTTCCCCTTTGTTCTGATGACTTCCCATGTTTCAGGATCTAACCTATTTTCATTTTCCCTTTGATAAATGTATTATCTAGCTCCTTCCCTAGGTCCATCTCTGATACACCATATTCTTGTAATTTTTTTGTATAAAATATGCTGTTTCAGAGAATCATTGTGGCATGAAGTACAATGAGTGAATGTATCCTGAGAATTGCTCAACTGTGTGGTATCACTTCTCTCTTCAGATTCTAATAACAAAAAACTAAATGTAGGACAGGAAACCATTGTGTGTGTGTGTGTGTATATGTGTATGTGTGTGTATGTGTGTGTGTGTGTGTGTGTGTGTGTGTGTGTGTATAGCCTGGGGACTAGGGACCTGTGGGGCACAGTTTGACTTGAAGATTGTTCATTTGTAACAATAAAATCATTCAGTGTACCAAAAAAAGAAAGAACACAATCAATAAAAGAAAAGGCAATATGGCACCACCAGAACCCAGCAATCCTATGACAGCAAGACCTGAACATTCCAATGCAGTTAAAGCACAAAAAAGACCTTAAAATAATTTATGAAGATAATAGATGTCCTTGAAGAAGAAATAAATACCTCCCTTAAAGAAACTGAGGAAAACACAAACAAGAAATTTGAAGAAATCAACAAATCCCTTCAAGAATGCCAAGAAAGCTAAGAAAAACCAAACAGGTGAAGGAAATCGTTCAAGACCTGAAAATGGAAATAGAAGCAATAATGAAAACACAAACCAAGGAGTTGTGGAAGTGAAAAATCTGGGTAAGTGAACAGAAACTACAGATGTAAGCATCACCAATAGAATACAATAGATGGAAGAGAGATGGAAGAGAGAATCTCAGGCACTGAAGATACATAGAAGAAATGAATTTATGGGTCAAAAAAGTGTTAAATCTAAAAAATTCCTAACAAAAAACATCCAGGAAATCTGAGACACTATGGAAAGATCAACCCTAAGAATAATTGGAGTAGAAGAAGGAGAAGAATCCAAGCTCAAGATCCCAAAAAATATATCCAACAAAATCATCAAAGAAAATTTTCCCAACATAAAAAGGACATGCTTATAAAAATATAAGAAGCTTACACAGGAGACCACTGCCACTTCCTGAGGCTTGGAAAACAACCCTCAGCTCTCATCTGGACTAGAGAGCTCTCATTGGGCTTAGAGAGAGCTCTCATTGGACAAAGAGCTGTCATTGGACCAAGAGTAACCTCAGGAGACAGGGAATCTGCCAGCCCTCATTAGACCAAGAGTGGCTTTCTGAGAAGTAGAATCTGCCACCTCTCATTGGACCAAGACAGGCTTCCTGAAACACAGAATCTGTCAGGTCTGACTGGACCAAGAGCCCTGATAAGACTAAGAGTGGATCAGTGGGTCACAGAATCAACTAGCTTGGGTTGACCCAAGAGAAGCTCCCTGAGACACAGAATCTGCCTGCTCCAATTAGACCAAGAGCTAAGATAGGAGCCAGGTGGGCCCCCTGAGACACAAACACAACAAACACAGACTGGACCAACAGCAACTTGCTCAGACACAGGCACCTTTTATACCCATTAGAGGAGGAGCTGGTACATAAAACAACATAAAGAGCAATAGAGCATCACCAGAACCTAGCCCTCTTCTGAGAACAAGACCTGAACATCACAAGGTAGAAGAAGCGGAAGAAAGCAACCTTAAAAAATAACATCATGAAGATGCTAGAGGCCTTTCAAGAAAAAATGAAAAATGAAATTGAGAAAAAGACAAACAAAAAAGTGGAAGAAATATATAAAGAAATAGAGGAAAAGACAAATAAAAAATTGGAAGAAACCAATCAATCCCTTAAAGAAAATCATGAAAAAACAATTAAACAGGTGAGGGAAACAGCTCAAGACCTGAAAGGGGAAATAGAAACAATGAAGAGGACACAAACAGAGGGAATGTTGGAAATAGAAAATCTGAGTAAATGAACAGGAAACACAGATGCAAGCATAACCAACAGAATACAAGAGATGGAATGGGAAATCTCTGGTGTGGAGGATACAATAGAGGAAATAGATTAGTCAGTCAAAGAAAATACCAAAGACAAAAAGTCATAACACAAAATATCCAAGAAATCTGAACACCATGAAAAGACCCAACCTAAAAATAATAGGGATAGAAGAAGGAGAAGAATACCAACTCAAAGGCACAGAAAATATATTCAACAAGATCATAGAAGAAAAATTTCCCAACTTAAAGAAGGAAATGCCAATGAAGATACAAGAAGCCTATAGAACACCAAACAGAGTAGAGCCCCCCCAAAAGTCTCCTCATCACATAATAATTAAACAACTAAACCTTCAGAATAAAGAAAGAATATTAAGAGCAGCAAAGGAAAAAGGCCAAGTGACTTATAAAGGCAAAACCATCAGAATAACACCCTATTTCTCAATGGAGACTTTGAAAGCCAGAAGGACCTGGACAGATGTAATATAGACACTAAGAGACCATGAATGCCAGTCTAGTCTAATATACCCAGCAAAACTTTCAATCACCATAGACGGAATGAACAAGGCATTCCAAGACAAAACCAGATTTAAACAATACCTATCCACAAATCCAGCCCCACAGAAAGCACTAGAAGGGAAATTCCAATCTAAGGAAGTCAGATACACCCATGAAAACACAGGCAATAGATACCCCCCAGCAGTAAACCCCAAAGAAGAGAAGTAAACACACACACTACCACCAAAAGATAAGAGGAACTAACAATCACTGTTCATTAATATCCCTTAATATCAATGGATTTAATTCACCTATAAAAAGACACAGGCTAACAGAATGGTTATGAAAGCAGGACCCATCTTTCTGCTGCAAACAAGAAACACACTTCAATTTCATACATAGACACTACCTCAGAATAAAAGGCTGGGAAAAGTCTTTCCAATCAAATGGTCTTAGGAAGAAAGCCAGTGTAGCCATCCTAATATCCAGCAAAATAGACTTCAAACTAAAATCAGTCAAAAGAGATCAAGAAGGACATTACATACTCACCACAGGAAAGATCTACCTAGATGAAGTTTTAATTCTGAACATT
>CABHPQ010169724.1:0-36206 GCA_902168405.1 Peromyscus aztecus
CATTTTGAGGTTAATTTTTGTGCAGAACGAGAAATACAGATCAAATTTCATTTTTTTACATGTGGTTAATCAGATAGCCTGCCTTTTTTCCAACGTATGTTTTTGACACTTTTTTTTTAAATCAGTGGGTCATAACTGTGTGTATTTATTGCTCTTATCTTCCATTCCATTGGGCTGCCTCTTTATGTTTGATTATGCTGTTTTGGCATCTATTTTATTGTCTAGACACCACTGGTATTAATCTTTCTGCTTGAGGTTACTTTGACTATTCTTGGGCTTTTGTGCTTCCTTATAAACATTAGGAATTTTTCTCTAGTGATGGAAAATGACATTGGAATTTTGATGGGAGAAATACTTAAAATATAGACATAGGCAAAGACATTTAAAAAAGAATATGAACCCCAGAAAACGATAGCAAGAATTGGCAAATGTCCTTGCATGAATTTAAAAGCATCTGATGATCAGGGGAAACAATGAACGAAGTAAAGAGGCAGCCACAAAATGAGAGAAAACTCCTTGCCAGCCACACATCTGTCAGGAGATTAATAACCTTAACAAACAACTCAAAAACTCATAAATAACAAAATACCACAAGTCTCCAACCAAAACTTGATCAAGGTAAGTGGAGAGTTTTTAAAGATGATGCACAAATAAATATATGAAAAATGTTCAACATCCTTAGCCATCAGAGAAATGCAAATCAGAAGAGTATTGAGATTCTGTCTCACCCCAGGCAGAATGGCTATTATGAAAAGAGCAACATGAACAATCACTACCACCCACGTCTGCTGAGAAGGACCTGGGGAACAGAATTATTATACAATGCTGGTAAGAACATAATATAGTACAGCCACTATGGAAATCAGTATGGAAGTGCCTCAAAAAGCTAAAAGTGAAACTACTGGGTGATTAACTAGACAACTCCTGGTATATTCTCAAAGGAATGAAAGTCAGCATTCCACAGAGATATAGGAACATTCACATTTGTGGTACTATTTACAATAGCCTAGATGGAGAACCAATCTAGAGGACCACCAACAGATATATTGATATATATGCACAATGGGATTTTATTCAGCCATAAAATGGAATGAAATCATGTTATTTTTAGGAAAATGAATGGGATTGGAGATGAACATATGAAGAGAATCAAGCCACATTCAGTAAGGCAAAGATTGTTTTTTTTCCTATTGTATGTAGATCATATGTATGTGTGCATCTCTCTGTCTCTGTCTCTCTCTTTCTCTCTCTCTCTCTCTCTCTCTCTCTCTCTGTGTGTGTGTGTGTGTGTGTGTGTGTGTGTGTGTGTGTGTGATAATATAGATGGAAAAACAAAGGGAAAACTTAGTGAAAAGTTCAGGAGAGGGTAATGGGGAGTGAACATGGTCAAAGTACATGATCTACTTGAATGGAAAATGTCCTTATGGATCCCATTATGATATATGATATAATGAATATACATTAATAAAAATCTATAGCACTCAAAATGTTTTTATGATATAGAAATTGAGTATAGTCCAATCATTTATTTTATTGTAGCTAAGTATTTGATTACTTAAATGATTACTTCTAGGGCTTCAAATTCATCAGGAAAAGACAAATTATTCTTAAATGATGATGGAAAATTGTCTAGTCTGTAATAGACTCCCACACAGATTAAAGTGCTAGGAGATGAATATTTATATGATGTTGGGATGGCAAAGGCTTTTGAATAAACATATTATAGAAGTAAAGATAAAGATTGATGATATACATAAATGTTTTTCAGGCTTTGAATTTTATACATACTCCAACCCCATAAAATAAAAGACAAATGAAATCTCAGTCATTAGGATGGCTGCTATTTTTTTAAAGGGCAAAAAAAAGTGTTGTTGAAGATGTAAGTGTAGAAGTTGGAACCCTTGTGCCCTCTTTGTAGGAATGTAGAATGTTATAACCACTATAGAAAACAGTGGAGGCTCCTTAGAACATGAAAATAAGACCTTCCATATGATGCAACAGTTCCTCCCATTCTGGGTATATATGCAGAAGGACTGAAAGCAAAGACTTGAAGTGGCATCTGTAAACTACATTCTTAGTAACATTATGTGTGACAGTTATGGGCTGAGCAACCCAAATGTCTATCAACAAATGACCAGATAAACTAGGTATGGTGTATAAGTGCCATGGACAATGAACAAAAGAAACTCTGACATATGCTACATCATGGAAAAACACTTAGGATACCATAGTAGATGAAATAAGCCAGTTGTAAAATGCATACTTTAGAGAAGGTATGTCGTGTACTAAAATTTATGGAGGCAAACAATAGAATGGTGATCGCTAGGGGCTGAGAGGAAAGGGAAATGGGCAGTGACTCTCAATAAACACTGAGTTTCAATTTAGCAAGATGAAAAGAGATTTATGGTGGAGATGCCTGCACTATAATGTGAGTATGCTTAATGCTGTTAACCTGTTTAACTGTACATTTAAAGATGGTGTGATGGTTAGTTTTAATTGTCAACTTGATGTGATCTAGAATCACCTGGGAACCGGGGGGTGGGGAGGTGTCTCAGTGAAGGATAGTCTGCATTGGATTGGCATATGGGAGATTATCTTGATCAACTGAGATAGGAAGACCTGTCTACTGTGGGTGGCACCGTTCCCTAGAAAGGAAATTCTGACATGCAGAAGAATAGAGAAATCCAACTGAGCACTAGCATACATGCACTAATTCGTTGCTCTCTACTCTTGACTGTGGATGTGAGGTGACCAGTTTGTCCAAGTTTCTGGCACTTTGACTTCTCCATAATGAGGAACTGCAATCTGGAATTGTGATCCAATAAGCCTCTTCAGCCTTACATTGCATTTGTCAAGGTATTTTATCACAACAACTGGGAAGAGAACTAGCAGCTAAGATGGCAACTGTTGTATTTTGTGTCTTACAATAATCACAAAATAATAACAAAAGAATAGGGTGCTCACAGTCAAGAACACTATCTAGAGCCAGACTCACTGGAGTTATGCCCACTCCTCTATTGCTATTTGCTGAATGAACTTTGACAAATTTGTTTAGGTATCTGTAGTTGGAAGTTTCTCTCCTGCCTCCCTGTTCTCAAATACCTGGCAGCTGCTTCTTAAATAATTGACTCCTAGGCTTAATATTACTTATAAATGCCCAGCTGGTAGCTCTGGCTTATTACTAGCTAGCTCTTACACTTAAATTAACCCATAATTCTTATCTATGTGTAGCCACATGGCTTGGTACCTTGGTAGGTGCTGGGAATTGAACCTGGAGCCCCATGCCTCAGCCTTCTTAATGCTCAGATTACAGGCATACACCACAATACCTCACTTACAATCTTGTCCTTATTTTTTTGTTATTATAGTGTATTCTTATATCCTGGTTGCAGGGATGGAAATCAGGGCCTTGCGCAGGTTAGGAAAGTGCTCTACCACTGAGCCTACCCTACCAGCTATGCTAAATATTTCTAATTTCTAAAAGGGAAGACTTTTGGGAGACAGCTTGAACCATTGAAGAATTTTTGAAAGGTAAATTAAAGAAGCAAGTTCTTAGGGAAGCTAAGAACTGAGGGGGATGGAAGCCCACAGTGGCTCTGGGAAGGCTCGCAGTAGCCTCTCCATGTCAGCCTCCTTTATTAATGTGACTGTCTCCTCTTGTTCAGTATCTTTCTCATTTCTTCACATCTGATAACTCACTGCCCCCTTCCTTAACTTGTTTTATCTACATTACAGCTTTTTCTAACTCCAGGTTTGTGCTTCCTTGTAATGGCAGTGTGCCCACCACGACAGTTTGCTGCAGGGCCTAATGAATCTTCCTCAGAATCTCTCAGATTCGTTTTTCACATCTGACTGTCTGCTGTTTCTTCATTTACCCAAATCAGATTATTAAAGGTAGACTCTGATGGGAACTTACCTATTTCTTGGCAAGAATTGCATTTGTCTTTGTGTTTAGTAGAGCTTTAGGTGTCTGCCATCTTGATGCTCATGGGTCATGTAGTTTTTAATCTGTCATGTGACCAGCTGCATGCCAATTAACTGTGACATGGGTGTTATTTTCTGGGTGATACAAAACAGGACTATCTGGGGCTCCCTCTTTAGAGGGTCTGTTTGTACTTTTAGAATATTCATTATTAATTACCACTGTAATCGCCAAATTATTAGATTTTCCCCATTAAAGGTCTATCAATACTACCTTTTATATCTGCTTTGCATAGTTCATTCCTAACTCTTCATATTACTTTGTTCATCAACTGCTAATCACTTATTGGGCTTTAGTCTGTAGAACAGCGTAAGATAAAGGTCTAAGGAGATGTTAAGTAGAAAACACAGTAGAAAACCACACCACCAACCTTGATTGACAGAAGGTTGGTGAGCTCTGTGGTGAGGTAACCTGGTGTTCTGTTGTCCAACTTTTTAATGAAATACATGGTCTTAGCTCGGAGGCTGTTGGAGTACCTGTGTTTGTGTCTGAATTTTAAGGTGAGGTGGCTGAGTCCCATGTCAGGTAGAGTCGGTCTCTTGCTCATCTGAGTCCCTGCTGCAGCAACTTCGTTGACAGTCTGTCATACTGCTTTATGTATCACTCCCCCCCCCCCCCAGTGCCTTCCCCTGTAATGTTTCTTTTCTAGTAGAAAAATAAACCACGTTTGCTTGTTATCTTTTGGCTAACACAGGGCCATCTTTCAGGGAAAACAATTAAAAGCAGAATAAAGCTACAGCGTCGAAGTAAGATGATCTTTTTATGCAAATAACTACTTTGCAGTTTTTAGCCATCTGCTTTTAATTGAGCTTGTAGGCTATTAGCCTCATTGTCTCAGAGAAGACTGGTTAGGTACCTGCCAGAGAGCTCAAAAAAGCAGGGATCGACACCATGTATGTCAAAAGAAATTACTCCTATGAAAAATTGTACTCCAGCTTTTGCATGCAAGATGAGACCAAAATCAAAAGCAGCTGCTGGCAGCTTCAGCAGCAGTGAATGGTGAAGCCACAGGTGTTCATGCAGGAAGACATGGAGCTTTCACAGCAATATGCTATTTCTGCTGATTCTTATTTATTGTGAATTGAACTTTGATGAAAGACCACACAAAGATCAATAAAGTATTCTTCATCTCACCTTTTTTTCGAGGGAAGCCATGACTTGCAATGGAGGATTCTTCCTGAGAATGTCTCGAATGAGTTTTGGATTTCATATGCTAGCCCATGTGAGAGGCTGGGACAAGGCAACATTCAGAAAAGCAAGGGCAGAGTCAGGAAGAGACTGTGGTACTAGGTGCTGCTTGGGCCCTGTGACTTATGCACAGTCTGACAATTGCACAGGTTGACGGAAGTGGGTCTATTGGTCGGATTGCAGAGAAGCAGCATGGATGAATCTCTGTCCAAGTGGGAATTTGTTCTGCTAAGTGCTCTCTTCTCGGCCCACCACAAACAACATGAGACCCAGTGAGCTGGAAGGACTTGGAAAGCACAAGGTCTGCGTTTTAGAAAGGAACAGGTGGAGTTCAGAGACATGAACACGGTCACTGAGGCAGTCATCGAGTGGGTGGTCAGCTAAGGACCAGAAACCACATCTCATTTCAATGCACTGCTCCAACTATTCATATGAAGTAGCTGTCAAACTAGAACTTATTTTTACAGTGCATTACTGAAATAACTCTTTCAAAATTTGTTACTATTTTTCAAGGTAAAATAAGTGGTTTATTTTTAAAATCTGTCTTTCTTTCCTTTCTCTCCCCTTCTTTTCTCTCTCAGTCAGACGTGATGGTTCATTTCATACATGGGCATAGGATTCTCAGAGAGCCTATACATTCTGTAAATTGGCCAGAGGTTATACACAGCCGTGTTCTTGGACTAGAGACTTCCTTGTGTCGGGTGAAAAGAAATGTGATTTTGTATTCGTTGTGTGTTAATGACCCAAAGCTGTGACTAAAACATCTGGACTATGGTCCCACTTCTGCATTAATTAGCGCTGTGCTCTGGGTCTTAATTTTCTCATCAGACCAAAGAAAGTTTTGGTTAAATAATCTCTAAGGTCCCCACAAGTTTAAATATTATCATATTCTAGATCAAAAAAGTTATAGAAACTTTGTACTCATTACAAGGCTGTAATGGGATTTTTATTTTTATTTTTTAATACTCATCTACTTTGCCACAACTCACAAATCAAGTATTTGATTCTTTATTTCACACTGGCTTTTATATTTTATTTGAACTGTCAACAGGAAGGAGTACACTGAGGCTGGGGAAATGGCTCAATCAGTAAGGTACCTGCTGTGCAAGCATGGGGGTCTGAGTCTGGTTCCCCAGTACTCATGTAAAATCCAGGCTAGGTGGCCATAACCCAAGATGTAGCAGGGCCCAGGTGTCTGGAGCTCACTGGCCAGCAAGTCTAGCCAAACCGAGTCAGTGAGCTCCAGGTCGAGTGAGAAGACTTAGCTCAAAAACTAATGTGAATGGGCTTGAGGAGAAGGCTGAATGATTAAGAGCACTGAGTGCTCTTCTAGAAGACCCAGGTTCAATTCCCAGCACCTCATAGTGGCTCAGGACTGTCTATAATTCCAGGACTAGGGGAGCTGATGCCCTCTTCTTCTGAGGGCACTGCACACACATGGCACAGGAAGTAGAATAGAACTAAGTGCTGTGTTCAAGGATAAACAGATTAAGAATTGGGATAAACAAAATGATGACCTCAGAAAACCTAGCTAAGTTTCCAACTTGTGAAAAGGAATTAAAGAAAAGCTTAGAGCCAGGAGTGGTGGTGCACACCTTTAACCCCAGCACTCAGAAGGCAGAGGCTGGTGGATATCTGAGTTTGAGGCCAGCCTGGTCTACAGGGCAAGTTCCAGGACAGCCAAGCTCAGGCAGTGAAAGAAACCATGGAAAACAGAAAGCTGGTGAAGATGTAACTGAAAGATCTCTGAGTTCAAGGCCAGCCTGATCTATAGATCCAGTTTCAGGACAGCCAAGCTTAGGCAGTGAAGAAAACCATCGAAAACAGAAAGCTAGTGAACATGGAATTGAACAAAGGGGCCATGTTCCAGCCTCTATAAGTGGCAGAACTTATCAGCTTTGGCCATGTGGTCATTCTTGCTTTAGGGTCAAGGACAGAAGAAAGGGGTTGTGGAAATTTCCTCCTTGACTAAGGAAAGCAGCTGAGGTCAGGCATATATGAGGGTGTCCCTCAGTGGAGGCCTAGAGAGGCCATTGTGTGAAGCTGTGAAGGTGAAGCCTGGGTTGCACTGGAGACCCCAAGATGTTGGAGAGGCCAGAGTTGTGGGACACCTGCCAAGGAAAGCTGCTAACAGGGAGTGGAATCAGCCCAAAAGAAAGAAGTGTGTTGCAGTCAACAAAACTGAACCGAACTGGAGATATGGAGAGTGTTTTGACATCAGATGTGGAGATGTCTAGTTTGGAGTTTGTCTAGCTGGTATTCAGTCTTGCTTTGGTCCAGTATTTCCTCATTACGCTTGCTTCCCTACATTTTGGAAAGGTAATGTATATCCTGTGCCATTATATGTTGGAAGTATGAGATCTGATTTTTGATTTTGATTTTACAAGGAATTACAGTTAAGAGATTGCATAAATCTCAGAAGAGATTTTGAATTTTAGACATTTGAATAAGTTTGAGACTGTTATATGAGACTATGGGGACTTTTCAAGTTGGAATAAATCAATTTTTGTATTATGATATGGCTACAAGCCTTTGAGAGTCAGGGAGTGGAATGTGGTGGCTTGAAAGAAAATGACTCCTAAAGAGAGTGGCACTATTAGGAGATGTGGCCTTGTTGGAGGAAGTGTGTCCCTGTGGAGGCGGGCTTTGAGGTCTCATATATGCTCGCTCCAGCCACGTCCATTGTCTCAGTTCACTTCCTGTTGCCTTTGGATTAAGATGTAGAATTCTCCAGCATCATGTCTGCCTGCACAAGGCCATACTCTCAGCTGCCATGCTCCCCACCATAATAGTCGAAACCTCTGAATTGTAAGGCACCCCAATTAAATGGTTTCCTTTATAATAGTTGCCATGGTCATAGTGTCTCTTCACAGCAATAGAAATCCTAAGTAAGACAGTAAGTAAGCAAGGTAAAATAACAATTGATATGAGAGGAAATCCCTGAATGCTCATGGAAGCCCAAGTGAACCGAACTCAGAATAGACGGTTCTCTCCCTATGCTCCTACAGTCCTTTGTTGCATACCCTTACCATTAAACCAGTTACATTGTATCATCAGTAATAAAGAACTATAGGTTCACATATCTACCTCTTTCTGTGATCTGTGTGGTCTAACATGGTAGCAATGAGCAACATTGATTATGTAAGTAATCACAATAAAATGAATATTTGGTTCTTCTTTCATAGTATTCACATGCTAAAAGTTTAGAGGCTGAATGTTGTGAGTGGTCTCCATATCAGGTAGCATGAATGATAACATTTCTACCATTGCAGAGAGTTCCAACAGCATTGCTCTGACTTCTCTTTATCCATGAGATAGTGACTTTTACTATGCAACAGCTATGAGAACGGTTCTGCTGAAGCAGGGTCTGCTTTGGGGTTCAAGAATAGCCAGGGCAGTGTGTGAAAAGCCCTCATAGAAGTAAGGAGACAGAAACTGTAGGGGGTGGAGCAGGGCCTTTGGTTTTTATTCTGAATGGCTAGGAAAAGTTGGAGTGTGATGAACAGAGGAGCAAGGAGGTGAGACTAAACGTCCTAGGGTTGCTATGGCAGCTTACCACAACTAAGCATCTCGCAACAATTCAAATTTATTATGTTTGTTTTCTGTAGGTAAGAGACTGACTAGTCTTTCTAGGCTAAAATCAAGGTGGAGGCAGGCCCAAATTTTTGGAAGGTGTAGGTAGCACCCTTTCTCTCTCAGAATACTACCTCTCCAGGCAATCTTCTGGTTCTGAATTAGATCGTGATTACTCCAGGCCCAAATGTCTGATCCAGGATAATCTCCCCATCTCAAGGTAGTTAGCTGATTAGCAACTTGAATTCCGAGTTCATTCCTCTTTGCCATGTAGGGAAATGTGTGTACAAGTTCCAGGGATTAGCTGTGGATAGCTGTGTGTGGGGGGAATGTCTTGCATTTTTCATTCTTTTTGTGCCAAAGGATCAATATACACTAATAAAAATGATTGAGAGGATGTCTAGAGTATACACAAATCCCAATTAGACATCCTCTCAATCACTTTTATTATTGTTTATTGATCGTCTGGAGCTAAAAGTAGAAAAAAGAAGGCTGAAAATGCTAAGCAGGAGAGGAACTTAGAAGATCCCACATTTATACAGAGTTGTGCACACATTCTGCTTTTAATTAACTTTCAGAATATTTATGGTTTGTATAAGAACAAACCCAGATTTAGAATATTGTGCTAGAAGGTGTGCGCACATGAATGTGTATGTGTGTGGCTGTGTGATTGTTTCATATAAATTTTTATTGGTTATAAATCTTATATGAAAGTCACATAAAATGACTATTGGAATTCATTCTCCACTATTTTCAGGATTTATCTTTTGGTTTTTTTATGTATATCTTGTATTTACAACTGCCATATTTTTTGAAGCTGCAGTGTGTAGAATGCAAATGCCCTGTGGGTCAAAGAACATTCAGAGTTGCCACCTTTTGGAGTGACGAGCAAATGTGCTTCATCCAGGAAGTGCTGAGTCTTGTTCTGTAATTCCTCTTCCAGCTGTCCTTACCATCATTATTATGAACTCCTTGTCTAACTAGGACAAGCCCAGTGTTAACAGCTTCTTGATTGGCCTCACTGGGCACTCTGGAGAGGCAGGAAAGCCTAGTGGTGACAGAACGATCTTTGGGAATCAGCGTACTGGAATCCAGTCTGACGTTGATCACTTACCAGACAGTGGCTGTTGGCACGTTATTCTCCATGTAAGCCCCTATTTTCTGTAAAATGGAGAAAACACCGATTTCATAGCACTGTTAAATGTTTATATTGAAGCAAGGAGTATGAACTTACTGTGTTTGAGGAATAGAAAGGCCAATGGCTGGAACAGGTCAGTGATAAACATAAGGCCTGGAAGGCTGATAGGAGCTAGGCCACACAGGGCTCTGACAGCCTTGACGATGAGTTTGGTCCAGAGGCAAGAAGAACACTTTTCAAGTCCAGGCTTTGGATATGAAAAGTGATCGTGGGCTTTATAAAGAAATGATATATTTAAGATTTGATAGTGCTTTTCTGATTTTTTTTTTAGGTTGGGGAAAGGAAGTGAGGAGAGTGAATGAAGGCACAAGTTTAGGAAGTTTAGGGTGCTTTCATGTTTTTGACTTGCGAGCTGGAGAATGGTAGTATCTGTGGGATTCAGAACACAGAATGAGTGGGCTCAGGGGACAGACCAAGGTGTTGTTCTAGATAGGGCTTTAGGTTCCCAGAAGCTGCTCAATTGCAATCCACACATAAGGATGAGCGTGCGGATCTGGGTCTTAGCAGAGAGTCTTGGCTAAAGGTGTTGGCTTGAGAGTAACCAGAGGCTTGGATGGTTGACAGAGGGAGTAAACTAAACATTCAGTTACAATAAAATAGTACACCAACCTGACATTTTCTCTCTTCCTAGCCCCCTTTTTTATTTCACTGCTAAAATGCACTGGAAATGGCTACAGGAAACCAAACAAAGAGGTTAGGGTGCTGCCTGTGGTTTTGTGAGGAATACAACGTATTTTTGTGGAAATGAAAGCCATACACCTGTGCTGTGTGCAGATTGCAGGTCCATACTCATCCTGCCTATATTGTGTGCGAATCCTAAGCCAATAGGAATTTAGAGATAATCAAAGAACCTCCCAAGATCTTGCAGAAGCAAATTAAAAACAAAACAAAACAAAACCAAACCCTTAATTTCAACCAAATTTTCTAAGAAAAATGACTCCTTCTCGAGTGGATGAATTAAACATTAAGAACTGACAGACCACAAGAGAAGATGCCCAACCACAAGAGAAAGTCAGCTGATCCAGGAGCTTATGATTCTGGGGTGCAACTTTACCCTTCTCCACCTTCATCTGAGTTCACAGAACTGGGCCTTTTGGCAGCTGATGCAATATTAAACATCACCCATAGAGGGTGCTAGAGGAGCCTTTCGGTGCTCAGTGGAGAAGCCTAAACCTCTTCCAGTATTTGGTCTTCTTTTCTTCCTCCAGAACTCTGACAAGAACAGGGATGGGGCTATTACCCATAAGCCTTGCACATATGGCACTGTGGCCTGATGTCTTCAGCTAGGTCTGGTGTTCAAAAGGTTCCACGATTTCACAAAGCAACACCAGCAGTTGAGGATGAAGTGTTCAAACACAGGAGTCCTGGGATATTACACATTCAAACCACAATGTTGTCACACACCCGTTACAGACTTGAGAGGTGGAGGCAGGTGTAGACAGTCAAGGCTGCTTAAGGTAGCTCTTTCTCTACAAAATCGTTAGGCTATGCATCTAATGAGCCAACACTGCATGTTTACACTGTTTTAGATAATATCTGTTTGTAAATGGAATCTTCTTTCCGGTCATCGTTCTATGACATTGTTAATATATGATTTTTTTTAGGTTTAAAATATTTTTTTATTTTATTCTATTTTATTTTACAATATAATTCAACTTTACATATCAGCCATGGTTTCCCCTGTTCTCCCGCCTCCCACCCCGCCCAATTTTATTGACTCAGTGCTAAGTACTGAGGTGAGCATGTTTTCTCCACCCTGCCTCTGCACCACAATCAACTACAAACTCAAACCATGAGCCAACTAAACCCTTAAATGGCTTTTGTCAGGAATTTAGTTACAGCAATGAAAAAATTAACCAATACAGCACCACACCAGCCTTTAAAGCTAAGAACATTTAAAAAATGTCTAATTACATTTCTAATCATTATTGTTTGGTCATAGACAGGTCAATATAACATGGAAAAACATAAGAATGGGAAATATGCAAACACAGTAACTCACACAGATCATTTAATTACACTTGAAGCTCAAGAGAATACTTAACAACTAGTAGAAATTACCAGAGAGTTTATCAAGGCTGATATCTAGTGGAAGTGGGCAAGTATTTGTTCTTGTATGTAACACACTGAATTTGAAATGTACCTAAAATATTTTGTTCTTCATAGCCATAAAGCTACCAAAGTATACGGGATTAAATTTAACATAATGTATGAATTTTGAGAAAAATAATGAAATTTAACATATTCAATGGCCTTAGTAAATGGGAAATTATGTCATATAGTCGGGCACTATGATAGTAACATTCATTGTCCACTGACTGAATACAGAATCACATTTGAGATGGACCTCTGTGTGCATCTGTGAGGGCCTTTCCAGAGAGCTTTTGTTAAAGTTGGAAGGGCTACCCTGAATTTAGGCAGCATCATTCCATGTGTTCTGGACAGAATGAAAAGAGAGAAAGAGGAAAAAAAAAGAAGAACAACCTGGGTGCCAGCATTCATCTCTGTTTCCTACTGCAGATGCAGAGTGACCAGCTGCTTCATGCACCTGCTTCCACAGCAACAGCTGTTCCTACAACCATGCTCTCCCCACCACGATGGACTCAAACTGTGAGCCAAAATCGCTCCCAACTTCTTTAAGTTGATTTTAGCAGATAGTTGCTCACAGTGCAGCCAGAACTAATTAGTGCAGGCAGGTAGGCTCAGTATTAAAAACAAAAACAAAAACAAAAACAAAAACAAAAACAAAAAACCAACTACTTTTCTCAAAATAATTCATGAAATCAAAGGGAGGTCAATCTAAACCTCAGGGTTTCTCAGAACTTGATAAGCAGTTTCCAAAATTAACACACATGAATCCCATGCAAGGACTAGTAAAAGGAAAAAAAAAACATTAAAGAAGAATAAACTTAGTCAATTATCAAAGCTTATTATAAAGTCATAATAATTAACTTGTGTTGTCAAAGCAATGCAGGTTGCAGGTTTGTTGAGGTAAAAGGTAAGCAGTAATTTGTTTTAATTAAATTTCATAAAACAGTGCTCTGTATGGGGTTGAAAAGAAGATTGCATTGAAGAGAATGTGTAGGCTTTGAAGTGTCTATTTTCCTTCATTTACTACCTGCAGAGGTTAGTTACCTAAGACCTTCAGGCTATGAAAGTTTCCTAAAGTTTTATTGCTTTATTGACTAATTGATTTGCTAGGGAACTTAAGAAGAATGTGTTAAGTGCTGGGTGCTGGGCATAATGTATAGGCATTATTTATGCTAGATAAGTACTCTACGACTGAGTGGTATTTCCAGCCCTAGCTGTTTTTTTTTTAATGTGACAAAATACTTGCAGTAATAAATGTATAAGGAGGAAAAACTTTATCTTAGTTACTTTCCTGTCACTGTGACAAAACCCCATGGCTGAGAGTTTAATTGGGCTTACGCTTTCAGAGGGTTAAAGTCCACGATGGCAAAGTGAAGGAATATCCCAGAGCTTACATCTTGATCTACAACCGCAAGGTAGGGGAGAAGGGAAAGGGGGGTAGACACTGGGAATTGTGTGAGACTTCTGAAGCCTGAACGTCCACCCCCACTGACACACCTCCTCCAACAAGGCCACACCTCTTAATCCTTCCCCAAAAGTCCCACTCTCTAATGACTAATCATTCAAACATATGGGTCCATGAGAGCCGTTCTCATTCAATCTGCTCTTCCGCAACCTGGCCCTCATAGGCTTATCTCCATAATATAGTACAAAATGCATTTAGCCCAATTTCAAAAGTCTCCATAATCCTTCATAGTCTCAACACAGTTTAAAGTCCAAAGCATTCACATCTTTTGTCAAAATATCACAAGAATGGTTTCTAGCATCTAATATTGTTTCCCTCCTGAAACCTCTTGAGATGGGCCTCCATAATCCATATTGGTCTCAACACTATTGTCTTCCAAGCTCCTACTAGGATGGCCCACTAAGCTCTGCTTTCAGTGTTGGACCACTTTCTAAGTCCAAAGTCCTACACTCTCCCACATTCCTCCCAAAACCATGTGGTCAGGCCTGTCACAGCAAGAGCCCTCTGTCTGATAGCAACTTCTTTCTTAGTTATTTTTCTATTGCTGTGATAAAACACCATGGCCAGGGCAACTTATAAAAGAAAGTGTTTAATTTGGCTTACAGTTTTAGAGGGTTAGAGACCATGAAGGAATCCCTGAGAGCTTACATCTTGATCCATAATCACAAGGGAGAGGAAGAGAGAGAGAGAGAGAGAGAGAGAGAGAGAGAGAGAGAGAGAGAGAGAGAGAGAGAGATTGAGACATTAGCTACCTGGGAATGGCCTGGGATTTTGAAACCTTAAAGCCTGTCTTCAGTGACACTGACACCTTCTTTAACAAAGCCACAAATTCTAATCCTTCCCAAACAGTTCTGCCGACTTGGGACCACGTATTCAAATCTATGAACTTTTGGGGCCAGTCTCATTCAAACTACCACAGGTTTGAATATGACTTATAGTTTCAGAGATTTCAGTTGATGAGCATTTGGTCCTGAGGTGTTTGTTGATCTATAACAGCACAGTGAATGATAGAAGACCATTGTAGAAGAATTTATTTATTTATTTATTTATTTATTTATTTATTTACTTACTTACTTACTTACTTATTTATTTTTACTTACTGTAGCTAGGAAGCAAAGGCTAGAGGAAGAGGAAGGAGCTAGGGTTCCTATATCCTCTACAAGGGCATATCCATGGTAACTCAACTCTTCCACTAGGCTCTGCTGTCTGCTAATAGTGTTAAAGGGTAACAACAAAACCTCTAATAACTGGCCTTTTGGGGAACACTTACCTAAACCATATCAAGCACATGGAAGAACAATTAATCAGGAAGAGAATGAGTTAGAGAGTAAAAGTTGTCAGAACTGTGGAGATAATGCCGTGACTCCTGGCTAACTGAGGCTAATCCTAGGAGTGGCCCAGTAATTTCTATATAGTAGATTTGAAGTCATCATGGTTGCATATAATGCTTAGAAAAGAAAGTTTTATGGTATTCATATCTCTTATCAAGGGAGCTCGTGTGTATTTATGAATGTGTATTTATTAAAATAAATGTACACATTGGCATGCATGTTAATTTTAACAGGTACCACAGTTTGAAAACAACAGTAAGAACATCCATGACATTTTCCATAGTTAATTGGAGTGATAACAGCAGATGTTTAATTAGAGATATTTATCTGTTTTGGGGTGTGTGTGTGTGTGTGTGTGTGTGTGTGTGTTACTAGGGACTGAGGGCCTTGCACATTTTAGGCAAGTACTCCACTATTGAACTACGTCCCTAGCCCTTGACTTTATGAGATAGTATCCCACTTTGTAGTTCAGGATGCCCTTGAGCTTGCAACCTTTCTGCGCCAGCCTACCAAGCACTGGGATTACAGATATACTATCTTGTCTGGCTATATGCCATTTACCTGTGCTATCTTGGGTGGCCTCTGTGAGTGTAAATAGTGTATTGCTTATGAAAGGGTATGGCTGGTTAACATCTTCTCATTTAAAACCATGTTTCCATATAGTCTCATCACTAAGGTTAAAAATCCAAAGCTTTAGTTTTGTGTTTGTGGTTCTGTAGGGATTTGAATGATGAGGCGTGGCTAAAGGGCACTGCCCCATGATGCAGATGCTTGTGAAGGTACTTTCTGCAAATTAATTCTGATGTAAAAGTAAATTTTCAGTGGGGCTGGGGAGATGACTCAGTGGATAAAAGCACTGTTTGTTCTTCCAGAGGACTCCCCCCCCAATTACCTAAATGGCTGCTTTCAACCCTCTGAAACTCCAGTTCCAGGGGATCTGATGCCCTCTTCAGGCACTGCATTCACACGGTATCCACACAGGCAAAATACCCATAGACATATAAAATAAAATTAATTAATTAATTAAGCAAACAAACAAATAAATAAATTTTCAAGGAAGAAGTTGAATTGTTTCTAGAGTATGTTATCCCTTTGAACTCCACCATGCCTGTTTCTCCAAAGCAGCAATAGAAAGGAGGTCAGAGGCCAGAGGTCAGAGGCAGCTTGCATCAGGCAGAGTTAGTGATGTGGTCCCTTTCCTCCTGTCTAAGGTTGATTCCGGGAGCAGCCCAGCAGTTCCTGTCTGTTACACCAGCAGCAATCGTGGCTGCAGAAGATGCTTAGAGAAGCCTGTTCTACTGCACTCAGATTCGGTGACCGCGAACTCTAAGCACATCTGACTGCGTCGAACCATAGAATTTTAGAACCCTCTGCTATTAAAACTGGATGAAACCTCAGAAGTTTCCAGTTTAACCTTTCCATTTTTCATCTATTGCAGGGATACTTAAAGCTGTGTCTAAAGGGACAATTGGCTCAAATCTTTCCTAATTTATCCTGACAGTCATAACAGACAAACCAGTTGTGAGTAGAAAGACATGGAGACAATTTCAAACAGGGTATTAACCTCTTGATACATTATTTTAAATATCAGCCATTAAAAAAACCAAAGTTTAGAGACCCAGATTATGTTTTATATCATCCTGAATATTTTAAATGCTTTAGAATTGAATTTTAAATGCCAAATTTATGGGTATCACAGAGTGACAAATATGTCTTAAACATACAAGGACTATGCTATTTATAACCTATGGATACCATGAAAAACCTAATTTACTCACTGTAAAAGTGTGGCAGCCAGGATGAAAGACAGTGCCCTGCCTGATTTATAAACTTCAAAATATTAAAATAAGGCATCCCCAAGCAAGACCTGCCTCTGAGCATTTGATGAGTATTTATCTGACGCTGTGAACTTCCTCTGCATAAACTGCCTTCCATTATGATTAGACTGCTTTTTAAAGCACTCAGAAAATTGTCTCCAGCTATATCTGAACAGTTCACCAGGTGGGGAGATTTGCCAAGATGAAAATTTAAACTCTGTGTATTTTTCCTAGAAAAAGAAGTGGAGAGAAACTTCTGGAGATGGTGTACATGAAGCAAAGTAAGGCTTTCAGGGAACAGATGCTTCCAGAATTGTTGGCCAATTTTGTATTTTTTTTTGCAGGGGGTACAGAGTCCAGTAGAACTGAGTGTGTCAGGGTTCCTTAGGGGAGATTCTCATGAAGAAAATGGAGAGGGAGTCTGATAGGGCTGGGAGAGTCATCAGATGGTGAGGTAAGGTTGACAATGAGTGAAAGAGGGAGAATTTTTTCATGGCTGTATCCTTATCACCAACCAAACAGTTTAAGGGGGGTTTGGCAGTGGATTTGAGTAGTGCTTTCCCCAACTAGGCAATGCAAGACTCTGTGTCTCCCAAGAACATGGACCTATCTGCCTGAGTGTCCCTGCTATCCTCCTCAGTCCTGGGAAGGTAGCTGACGTGGGAAGGGAGCCTTGGGATGAAGGCTGAGGATTTTGTTGAATAGCTGGGGCCTATATTAGTTTCAATCCCTGTCACAGGATGTCTGCAGTGTGCATCCTCATGGCTGCTACTTCCAGCCATGGGTAGCATTAGGAATGAAGGGGTTCTGTCTGCATGCCCTTCATGTCTTACCACATCTCTTTTCTTTTCTTAAGTAGTTCTCTCCACCCCCGCTCTCCTTAGACATGTTCATAGAGAGGTTTAAGCACTTTTCACTCCCTTTAAAGTATTTGAAAATATTTTAGTTATGTTTTGTTTTAGAGGGGGAAGGGTATATAATATTGTAATGGTTAACACTGGTTTTCAACTTGACAGGATGTACAATCATTTGGGACACAAACTTTGGCAGGTCTCTGTGAGGGAACTTTTAGACTGGATGAAGGTGTGAAGACCTACCCTAAATTTGGGAGCATTGTTCTATGGGCTGGGGTCTGGACTGAGAAAGAAGACAAAGGAGGTGAGTAAGATGTCTAAGTGAGTAAAGGCACTTGCTACCTAGCCTGCTGACCTGAGTTTGATCCACAGAACCACATGATAGGAGGAGAGAACTGACTCCTACAAGTTGTCTGTTGTTCTTCACACATGTGCCACCCCCCAAAAATAAGTAAATAAGTAAGTAAATAAATAAATAAAATAAAAAATGAGGGGCTGGAGAGATGGCTCAGGGCTTAAGAGCTTGGCTGCTCTTCCAGAGGACCCAGGTTCAGTTCCCAGCACCCACATGGCAGCTCACAATTGTCTGTTACTCCAGGTCCAGGTGATCCAGCACTTTCACACAGACATACATGCAAACAAAACACCAATAAAATAAATAAATAATTTTAAAAAACTTAAAAGTTGAGAGAGAAAGGGAACTTTCATCACTCTCCCCTTTCCTGAGATTGCACTATGACCAGCTGCCTCATGCTGCCATGATAGATTGTATCCTTTGTTAAACTGTGAGCCAAAGTAAGGCCCTTGTCCATTAAGTTACTTCTTGTCAGCTCTGGTTATAGCTGTGAGAAAAGGAATTAGTATAGAAATTGGTATCAAGAGTGGGGTTGTTGCTGTGACAAACTGTGTGGTTTATAGGCCTTTGTAACTGATTTGAAGGAGGAATGTGGAAGAGTTTTAGATTTCAGATTAGAATATCCTGGAATGTTGTAGGCAGAGTTTCAAGGCCATTCTCATGGCAGTTTGGAAGATGAGATTGTGGAGAGAAACACTGAGAGTGGAGGCCTGGTTCATGAAATTTAGTGGCTTTATAGAGAGCTTGATTTGAGGCCATTTCAGCTACATTTTGACAAAGAGATTGCCTGAATTTTGCCCATGTCCTGAGAACTTAAATGAGACTAAATTTGAAAGTAATGGACTAGTTTGTTTGATGGAAGGAATCTCACAAGAGGACGCTATTCATGCTGTGTCATGATTACAGCTCATTGCTCTTACCCAAGTCTACATATTTTGCATTTAGCATTGCAATGGTTGACGTTGACAGTCAACTTGACATGATCTAAAAATCACCTAGGAGACAAACTTCTGAGCATGTCTGTAGGGCATTTCTAGCCTGGATGAGTTAAGGTGGGAAGATCCACTGTACATGTGGGTGGCAGCATTGCTTGTGTTTGTGTTGCTGGAGTTCTCTCCAGGCTCGTGGTTTACTGGTATCTTACATCATGATTCTCATGGCAGTGACTGGCAGCATCTCCCTGCCTCAGCCTTCCACTTCCAAGAATTCTCCTCCCTCCTTGTCCTGCCTATACTTCCTGCCTGGCTACTGGCCAATCAGCACTTTATTTATTAACCAATCAGAGCAACACATTCACAGTATAGAGAACATCCCACAGCAGGTTTGGGTCTGGTCTAAATAAAAAGGGAAAGGAGAGCAACTTAGCATTCATGCTTTCTGCTTTCTACTGCAGATGCAGTCTCGCCAGCTGCCTCACAGTCCTGTTGCTGTGCCTGCCTCACCGTGCTATACCTGCCTCACCGTGATAGATGGTACCCATGTTAAACTGGAAGCCAAAGTCAGCCTTTCTTCCTGTTAAGTTACTATTACCAGATATCTAGTCATAGCAATGTTAGGGTGACTAATATAAGCAGAATTCAATATATGTGTATACAGTAGAAGGATCAAGTTAGGGTAATTTCCCACAATAACCCTTTCTTGTTTAAAATTTCTCAAATTTTTTAAGTCGTACATATTTAAGAGAGTACATTGTAATATTGCATTTTATGTTTACACTATTTCAATAAAATAAGATCATTAACATTTCTGTCTTGAAATGATTTAGTTCTGGAAATAATCTGATATTCACAGTAGGATGAACTTCCATGGCTTTTACCTACTCTTTATTTGTATTTACTGAGAGGTTTTAGAAGACAGTATGTGCATTCACAAATATTTAGCTGGAGGGCAACTTGTATTTAGTGTTCGAAAGCTTATAAACCATGTGAAACATTAGCTTTCATCCTAGCTTCCACACTTTGTACTCAGAAAAGTTTTATATGTTGTCCTATAGCTTGTAAATAGCACCATATAATGTCTTGTACATTTGTAAATGTCTACTTAGGCCATATTTGGCAGTGATAACTAAGCCACTTGGCACTTAAATCTCAACTGTAGTGCATTTAAAAGATGTAGGATAACATAATTAAAGATGATATACACATTATGAATTTTTATGTAAAGATCTACAGAATTTTCCCATAATTCTTCTGTGTATCTTGAGAGCAAAACTCTTTTCTAAGATTCAATCAAAAGGCAAATTTTTGTTGTTCACTGTACAGTGCCAGCCATTCAAGGCAGTGACATCTTTTGTGAGAAGATCCATAGAGAAGGCCTCCAGTGATGAGGGCCCAAGACAAGGCAGAGAAGCATCTGTGACTGGAGCTCCACCACCTGCTCTTGTCCCACTTCCCCAGCATTTACTACAGAGTGGTGATCCTCTCCCCCCTCATGAGGGTTGAACAACCCCTTCACAGGAGATACGTAAGACAATCAGAAGACACGGATATTTATATTATGATTCATAACCATAGCAAAATTACAGTTTTGAAGTAGCAACAAAAATAATTTTATGGTTGGGGTCACCACAACATGAGGAACTATATTAAAGGGTCACAGCATTAGGAAGGCTGAGAACCACTTCTATAAAGCCTTAATAAGGATGGTGATGTAGAGGGATCCTTGGACTTACTTTGTTCTTGGGATGCTGATGAGGAAGGTCCTACCCAGCCAATCCCTACTTAGTTGTTAGAACATAGTACAGTAAATGTTAAATATGAATTGACATAGAATTTACTCAGTTATCTTTCCTTCTAGTGTTCTGTGGTATCTGCTGAACTCTCTAGAATCTCATGAAGTTATTTGCTGTAGATTGACTACACATCTTCAAATTCAGACTCAGTTTTCACCCCAAGCAAGAACTGCTTCATTTGTGGTAACTGATGTTGTTTGCCTGTCCTTTATTGTGGTCCAGGGAAAAGTGAGTTGTTTGTTTATAATGTGTTCAAGGTTTCTTAAAAAAATGTGTTTATTTTGATTTTATGTGTATGAGTGTTTTGCCTGCATGCATATCTGTGGACCTTATGTGTGCATTGCCCATGAAGGCCAAAAGAGGGGGTCAGAGCTCTTGGAACTTCAGTTGCTTAGGGATGTGAGGTGCCATATGGGAACTGAACTTGGGTCCTCTGCAAAGAAACCTGGTGCTCTTAACCAATGAAGCCGTTTCTTCAGCCCTCAAAGCTTTCTTAATATTTTTTAGTAGAGAAATTAAGCAAAAAGCTTTTCTTAATTTTTACTAATAGAGCAGTGTATTCCTGCCTGCTGGAAATCTAAACTTCATGGCCCTTCGTGAACTTAATAGCAAGAGCTATTAAGCACCCGAAGCACCACCTCTTCAGTTACTGTGTGCAAATCTTCATGCAGGTTTGTTCTGGCCGCTGTTTACCCAGAATACCATTCTATCATTTTGCTTTTATCTGTGGCTCAAGGTTATTTTGGCATTTTCTTCTATTTTCAACAAATGCAGCATATTGCTATCACTAAGCTTATAGACTAAGCTTTTGTTTGGGAAAATGATCTGACTTTTCAATTGCGTGAGATTCAGTGCCACTAATATACTTTAAAATAACATTTTAAAATTGCCTTTTCTCCCTACTTAGACATTTAGTTGCTTTTCCAACATACAATTTTTATGGATGAGATTTCCATTTAACATCACAATTTAGATTAAATTACTTTCTTAAAGTCACATTGCCCCCACAGTCTACTTAGTTTCCTAATTCCCATACGTTCCACGGTTGCCGGAGAAACTTCATCTCTGTAATGTGACTGAAGAGGCAGCCTTCATTCACAACACAGCCCAATCTGCTAAAGCAGTAAATATTACCCATTTCTATTATTAGAGCTGAAATGGAATTTTCTCATGCTGCATTTTCAAGATGGGACATAATTAGACAGCAAGCATGGAAAAGTCAGCAACAGTGGAAGTCAAGTCAGAAATGGTAGCTGTGAACGATTGTCATCCGTAATAGTAAAGCTGGTGCAGTCTGCTTAGCCCGGCTCCTGACTGGCTCCCACAGAGCCCCAGGCCATCTCATTCTCTGTTTGAATTATAGGGTGCTATGTGAGTTTGCAGGCAGTGGGGTAAGAAAGTGTGAAGCAAGGGTTTCAATTCTATATTGGTTTTCTGGCTGAAGGAGAAAGGGGGATTCTTGATTGATGTTTCAATTCTCCTCAGCCCTCCTGCAGACACACCTTTCCAGATCTGAGAGCTAGCTGAATGGCTCTTCATGTCGTCAAGAGGGGCTTCTGCCTTCTTTCTTGGCTTAAATTAAAATTGTAAAAACAACAAAGAAATATATTATGGGTGTGCATATGACTCTCATTGTTGCAAAAGTGCTATTGGAATTAATATTATGTGTAATTCTTGGCAGAAATAAGGGGGAGAGAGAGAGAGAGAGAGAGAGAGAGAGAGAGAGAGAGAGAGAGAGGTGTTTCGCCATGCTTGTATGTGGTATGTATATGGTGTGTGTGTGTGGTATGTATGTATGTATGTGAATGTGTGTGGGTACATGTGGGTGTCTGTGTCACGTGTGGTGTGAGTACACTTACAAAAGTGGTTGATGAAAGAACTGGCTAACTAAAGAAAGAAACCTCAAATAAGATTTTTTTAACTGTATATGTTTTTTGTTTGTTTGGGTAGAAAATGTTGTCTTAGTTGTAAAGCTAAGAGTCAGATTAATTTTCACTATCTGTTTGTACAAGGACACACTTTCCATCTTCAACAGTGCTGCTAATGTGGTTACCCAGTTAGTACCTTTACAGAGGGCACGTGTGGAATTAAACTCACTTTCCCCCATTCAAGTTGTGCATAGTCACTGACGCTGCACAGCCCGGCTCTTCTCATCGCTTAAGCAGCTTTGCACTCTCTTCTATCCATAGTAGGCCACCGCCTGCTGAGGTTTCCAAAAAAAACTGACAGGGCAGCATGGTTTGCTCTGTTTTAATGAATACTGGGTAAACTGATGGCTTCCCTGAAGTGTCCTTGCACCCAGTGGAAAGCATCCCTTTGTGTCGTGGTCTTTTGATTTAAAGGGATGTTAACCTCTTGTCTTTATTGCAAGTCACATGTGGGTTGTGGAAGGGACTGGAGGGAGATCAGAGGGACGTCGAGGGAACGCTAAACCTCTCTGGAGTCCGTTCCCTCATGTGTAACATTGTAAGGGGTTCATTCCCTCATTTTTATGATTTATGCATGTTGGGAAGCCTATGAGATCTAGACAAGAAACACTAATGGAATGATTCCGTATGTTTTCTACTGGCCAGTGGATCTAAGCAAACTGTTTTGAGATCACATCTCTTAGACAGATGGGAAATGATTCTGTGAGAAGGGGAATGACTGGATGCAGGATTTCCTTGTTTGTAAGATACCTACAGCATACCAGCTAAAAGAAGACGGCTTTAGCTGACATGCCAGTAACTTTCAAGTGACCTCTTTCCCTTTGTTAACTGATTGTGATTCATGCACAGGCTTGACCTTTGGAGCAGCTGTCAGTAAAGAGACCTGACAACATCTTCCCAGATCTTGTGCTTAAAGGTACATACCCTTACTCTGCTCCAGAGCGCAGGGTAAACCAGCTCTGAACACTGTAGGATCTCACTTCTGAAAGTATTCGCTGACATCTGGGAATGCTTACATTGCTTCTTTGTAAATGATACTGTACTCTGAGCCTTCACCATACAAAAACATTTCAGAAATGTCCATTTATGTGCCAAGCATAAAGGCAGCCCAAAGTTGCAGTCATGAATGTAACTGGTGTGTGACAGCTAACAGATTCACCGACGTCGTACCGGGTATCATACATGATATGGCGTTATCTTCTATAGATGTTCCTCACTAAGGAGGCAACTAGGCTGTTCATTTTGCAGGCGATGTAACTGAGGCTCAAAGCAATGACATGGTTTCTTCAACCCCAGCGTAACTAGGCATTATTGAGAGGAGAACTCAGATCTTTCACCTTTACGCTAAAGCTTTGTTTTTACTGGTGCTGTATAGTTGTATCCAACTGGGTCATTTTATTTATTTATTTTGGTTTTTCGAGAAAGGGTTTCTCTGGGTAACAGCCCTAGCTGTTCTGGAACTCGATTTGTAGACCAGGCTGGCTTGGAACTCACAGAGATCCTTCTGCCTCTGCCTCCCAAGAGCTGGGATTAAAGGTGTGCGCCACCACACCGGGCCGACTGAGTCATTTTTAATTTGCTCAGGTAGCAACTCCCACCTTCATCTGTATATAGCCTTTGTCTTTGTGGCACTGTGGCGGGACAGCAAGGTCAAAGATGCTTTCTTTACATGAGCACGTTTGGAAAGGAGAATGCTCCTGCCCCATTGTTACGCGCCAATGGAAAGCCAGCAGATGCTTGCAGGGAATTGGCAAGCACCGACTTACACGGGCAGCTTGTTATTTCCTAATTGTGAGGAGATCTTTCAAAGTGTAACTCAACCTCTTTCTTCCCATTGAAAATAAAAGTGCCTCTCAGCCCACACACAAGCAGACTATTTCCCCAACAGGACCTTTAATCTGGAGGTGCTTGAGAAATGAATGGAGATCAAAAGTGTTTTTGTAGACCACTTTACCCTCTGGGAGACATTTGAGCATGTTACAAATAAGCATCATTTCAAAGAATTAATCACACAAGTTGGATTTTACATATGTTAAAGTATTGGAACAAATATCATGCTATTTTGTGCTATTGCATTCTTTTATAGATCCAAAGGAATCATGTTTTCCTGTGTTCTAACCCATGCTGCTAGTACACTGGAAGGCTTCTGTTGTGCAGAACACCTGAATGTAACCAGAAAGATCCTTACCGTATAACACATTTGTATGGTGCAGGATGCTCCCGGCAAAGATATCTGTGTCCTTGCAGATAAGGAAGCTCCCATTTAGATAAACTGAAGGAAAAACAAGCCTGACAATGGATGGAGCCTTTAAAAAAATCAACAATCTGATTTTCAAATAGCATTCTAAAGCCGCTGTGGGAACAGCTGTCATTCTGTCAAACAGAGGTGGCCTACTTTGCTTCGCACCATCTTAAATGACAAGGGCCAAGCGTGCATTCTAGAGTCTCTGTTGTGGTGTCTTTTGGAGGCACACAGAGTGTTAAACTGAGTCTTTCCTTAAGGATGTGGGGTAGGACTGTCTGCCTAGCTCACTGGAATTTCTCCTCCAGTCCTTGACAAAACTTTGATGAAGGTAAGGTGGTGGGAGGCACCCCTCAACTTCCTTTTGGTACCCCCACCCCCACCCCTGCTGTGAGCTATTTGTGTACTCAGCTTCTGGTGACAGGTGCACTGGTACACTGCCAGTCCTCCTGGCTGCTAGCCCCAGGACACTGGTTGAGCATCACCCCTACCATCTCTGCTCCGACACGTTCTAGAGCATTCTTTTCATCTAGGCCTTCATTAGTGCTGACTAGACCACACTCTCCCGAGGTGACTGAGGTTAATGTGGTAAACTAATGACTGAGATGGGGTGAACAAAACAATAGCATTAAACATTTAAAAGAGGCCTGCTTAACTGGGAGAGGTCCTCAGAGGGAACATGTTCAGACAAGATGACAAGACCAGGGCAGAGATAGTTGTGTCAGATGGGGATTTGAGGCTGTGTGCCCTCTAGTTCCAGCCTTTCTCTCAGTCAGGATTTCTACTGTTCATGGCAGGTTCTCAGCAGCTTTCACAGGACTTTTGACACGGGTGCTTTGACCCAAGAACGTTTCCCCTGATCCTTGACAAGCCCTCATTCCCTTTGTCAGAGGGGCATACTGTTCTCCAGACAGCTCAGAGAACCTCTTCAGCAGTTGGGAAGGAAACATCAAATCTCTAGAAAATGGACATTTCCCAAAGGCCCCAAATCCAGGGCCTCAGCTCTGCTCTACCAGCTCACTCAAAGAATCACAAGGAGTAGCACCCAGAGACCCACACACAGAGGCCTAGAGACCTGCACACAGAAGGTCTAGAGACCTGCACACAGAGGGTCCAGATGTACACAGAGGCCCAGAGACCTGCACACAGAGGCCCAGAGACCTGCACACAGAGAGCCAGAGACCTGCACACAGAGGCCCAGAGACCTGCACACAGAGGGTCAGAGACCTGCACACAGAGGGTCAGAGACCTGCACACAGAGGCCCAGAGACCTGCACACAGAGGTCCCACAGACCTGCACACAGAGAGCCAGAGACCTGCACACAGAGGCCCAGAGACCTGCACACAGAGGGTCAGAGACCTGCACACAGAGGGCCCAGATGCACACAGAGGCCCAGAGACCTGCACACAGAGGCCCTAGGACACTGGATTCCAGCCAGGATTCCTGAACAAGATGGGTTTAATTCAGCCAGTCAGACTGGTGTGTAAGGCTTCACTCTCCTGTGCTAAGTAAGAACCATGCAAGTGTTCTGGTGCAGGGCTCAAATCCTAAATTCCAGTCCTCTTCTTGCTCCGAAATAGGAGAAAAAAGGACTGCCGCGTCAAGCTGAGGCTACAGCGGTGCTCTGGGGCCCTGGAGCAGTGTGAAAGCAGCCTCGGCTCTGGGCTGGTCCAGCTACCTGTGTTAATGTATTCAATGTCCCTGTTCTTTAGATAAAGATGACGAGGGTGACATCTGCTCCAAAGCTGCTTCACTGAGTGGCGGTTCTGATGACTTAATGCCTTTTCAGACTTCTGCTACCACTGTTCGCTGGTCTTTGGTTTTGACTTTAAAGGAACTGAGTGGAATCTCTAAGCCCTCCTCATGCCTGCTTTTTTTTTTTTTATTCCGAAAAAATGATTCAGAACATGTCAAGGACAAGTGCTGTCATCTTAGAAACAAACAAACAGACAACAACAACAACAAAAACAAAAAACCCCCGATTATATTATAAAGCAAACCCCAAAATGTTTTTTTATGTCTTCGATTGTTGAAAGTAGCTGTGTGGAAACATGACGGCTGAGATGAGGGACAGTATGAGGGACAGTTTATAAAGGAGCGCAAAGGATGGAGTGCTGGGACAACGTGGTTTGTTGTTGGGATAGCCAGGGACTCTAGAAAAGGGAAAGGGGCCAGGAAAAGCTGATCAGACTTTGATGGCAGCCTCTGTGCAAACATCCGGATGAGATCACAGCCAATTACTATGTACGGCTTATGCCTGTACCTCCTCACCCCCAGCCTCCAAATTCTGTGGAGATTTAAATCTTTCATCCAGAACAAAGATTTGTAGGGTAATGACCTGATTTAGCTGTAAAGAAGAAATAAATCTGGCAGCTGGGACCAGAAGACATAATAATCTCCAAAGTTCACACTAGCCTTTGTTTCCCTCTTTCATTAATTTTTTTTTTTTTAATGCAGCAAGAGAAAAAAAAAAGCAAGAGGAACTCTGTTTGTATTTCAACTCAAATTACATTGCTTGAGAGAAAAGGGCAGGGGGAGACGGACTGGAGGTGCTAGACAGAGTTGAAAGAAAGACTTTTCATCGTGAGACAGAAAGGAAGGAGAGAGAGGAGAGAGAGAGCACTGAGCTGGCTGCCCCATGGTCTGCCTTGGTGCAGGACGGGGCAGGAAGGAGATGGGTAGCCTGAACAGAAGGGCCACCTGGGGCATCTGAAGATGGCTTCTGATCTCCCAGGCGTAACTCATTCCAACAATTCACAACGTGGTTTTGGACACCAAGTGGATAATTATTCTGCTTTACAGTTTCAGGTTTGATCCCCGGTACATCCCGACCTCAAGTGAAGATACACCTGACTGTGTAGTCCAGCAAAGGGAGGGATCTAATCCAAATCCTTTGAAGCAGCCTGAAGTCTGGATATGTGACCTCTTCAATTAGGTGTTTTTGTGTTTCATGATGGATGGAGAGCTTTGGGCTCATTTTTCCCATCTGCCTTTGTTCAGTGTGAAAACACATTATAAAATATAATCATCAGAGTCTGGTTCTAACAGTCCTAACTGATTGCTGTTCTTTAACAGAAAAATAATATGGGTAAAAAAAGCCCCTCAACTTTGAAAGTGAAATAAGTATAGTCTGCTGCGAAAAAGTGTTGATTTAATGGTCACACATAATCCTGTAAAATTAGTCCTGAAACAGACACTAATTTTAAAGAATAGTGCTACTATTAACATATATCTCTGCTCAGCTGTGCGACAAACAGACTGGAGTCCCCGACAGGGAACTGAGAGGCCCATGTATCTTTGCCAGTCTGAAGCTGCCGCCTGGGTTAGTGACAGTTTGAGCACTGACGGCTATGGGATTGGATTCCTAAGCAAATGCTCTCAGCGCCCAACGAACTAAGCGATAAAAATCGCCTGTCTGTGTTTTTTGTTACTTCCTTTGGATCTCACTGAGCCAAGAGTCAACTCCACCATGAGCAAATGTGTTGAGCGTTGTCAGGGAACTGTGTTAATGGACAAAGGCCTACTTTAAAGGTCATAAAGTATTTCTCTCACATGGGGACGGATAGCAGTTTGGAATTTCCTTGGCTCTGCTTTGCCGTGTGCTGTCACAGCGGGCGCAGTGTTTGTCAGAGACAGCCTCTCTTGGCTCCTTGGACTAAATGAAAGGCAAAGACTGGAACTTGCTGCTATGTCAGGGTCTTATAGATGAGTTGTGAAGTTTTCTCCAAATGTTCTTTAACATTAGAATCTAGCTACTAGTTCTAACTGGTATGCAAGGTGAGCTGGGATTGAACCCAGTGAAACCAACAGTTTTCTTTCCAGGTTTTTTCTTGTGTGTGTGTGTGTGTGTGTGTGTGTGTGTGTGTGTGTGTGTTAGTCTTGGGACTGAACTAGGGTGCCCGTGCAAGGGAAGCAAGCACTCTCCCTCCGAGCTATAGTCCTAAGCCCAAACAGGTTTTGTTGTGGTTGGGTTAGTGTTTTTGTTTTTGAATTGATAGTTTTATTAAGGACTTGGGTGACAAAATAGGAAAACACACTCCTGGGGCTAGCGTATGTCCACAGACATGTAGGCAGCAATGAAATTGCACACTATTAGGATTTTGAAACCATGTCGATGAACTGTGGAAGTAGACAACAGAAAAACAGTCAGGTAAAGACAGGTCATTCTACTCCCTTTCCACAGAAGACAATCCGTGCGAAGATCAGGTAGGAGCTGATGGCTGCGATCCATTTCCATCAGGAAGCGTGATCTGGGTCTGTATCTAATTCTATCCTGTTGTTCTGCTGTTCCACAGCACAGCCTGCTGTCTGCTGAGCCTCCTTCTGGTGTGGAGACACAGTCAGCAGGCAGCCTATATTTTAAAGCCTTGCTTATTTTCTCACCTCTACCGCTGGCAGAAGCAAGGGTGGTTTGAAGGTATGGCTGTGTGAGAATCCACATACTGAAAACCAACAGTAGGCTGAGGCTATGGAGTCCACCGTTAGGAGACAGCTGGGGCCATTTAGCGTAGGGGCAAACAGGATGCATATCAAATGCCCACGGGGTTCCTACTATATTAAAGCTTAGCACAAGGATGTGTTATTCTTATAATGCTAACATAGGAATCATGGGAATGTTAAATGTTTAGCAAACCTTTGGGTTCCTAAAGAAGCAAATGTAGCCTAGAGGAATTTCCTGTTTTCTAATGACAGTGGATAAATTTATTGACCTTTCCTACTGTTACTACACACACACACACACACACACACACACACACACACACATACACACACACATTTATTTAAGACATAGCACCAAAGCAAATGTCAGTGTGGCTCTGTGTAGTCACACAGTCTGAAGTAGTTGGGGCTAAATCTGTTGGTAGACAAAGGTATGATTTTTGAAAGCAAAAATAGATGGCGTTAGATATCTTAATTGCTTCCTGATTGCATCTACTTCCATCTTTACACAACACATAGCTTATAAGAATTGAAGGCCTGCACAGGAAATAAGAGGAAAACAATAATCCTGTGTATTGTACAGTGGGCAGGAGCGTGTGTTTCCAATCTAAGAAGTAGGAAAAGGTGGGTTTTTCTTAGCTGGTTATAAATGATTTCCAACTTGGGTCACCTTTGAAAGAGAAATTTTACTTCAGAATCTCATTTGAAAATAAGGATTACAAGCAACACAGAAAGAAATCAAAATGCCCAAACCTAAGCAACTTCCTACCGTGTATTTTAAAGACACTGTTTCCTATGATAGGCCCTTAAAGTAACTCCTCACGGCCAGGAAAACAACCAGTCAAACACATTGGTAAATAGTGCCTGGTGCAAGTGCCAGTGACTAGTGATGGTCAGAGCCTCAAGGAGTTCCTAGGTACTCTGGTGCTATCTACGCAAATACGGTTTGCCAGATTAAGACAGAACGTGCTGGTGACATGGGTCAAGGAATATGGGATATACATCCAACCATAAAGGGCCTCTTCGGTGCCACTGCAGAGAGAAAGCACTTTTTCCTGGCTTCATCATGGACTTATCTTGACCAAATTACCAAAAGAACATCAAATCTCAACTCAGTCAAAGCCAAGGAAATCAAAGAGCATGGTTGCCCCACACTGGGCTGTTGGCTTCATCCACAACCGCAGCACAGATCGTAGGTTAATGAATAAAAGCCTCTGTTTTGCTCTGAACCAAAAACATCTTGGAATTGTGTGCTGGGTCAGAAATGTAAGCCGTGTCCATCCATCCGCTTTTGGTCCAGTTGGATCTTTGCTAATGAGTGTTCTTGGGGCAGCGAGTGATCTTTCTTTCTGGTCTATTGCTAAATGTATCTTCAAAGCCGTAGGTTGTGAAAATCTGCTGGAAAGGAGCACAGAGTGGCCATGCTGTTTGATTGCTGCATGTTCTCCTCAGGAACCAGTTCTTTATGAGTAGTCAACAAACACTGAATAATTAGGGATGTGGCTATGGAGGCGCAGCCAGAGGCTAAGTGGCATTTTCAAGGCTTTAAATGCATGAGGAGGGAATCTGGAATTGAAATTCAGAGTGCTCAGCTCCTTCCCGCCACTTTTTCCTTAATCACGAAAAGCCAGTGGTTCTTGACTGACCCCTAACCTATTGCTCCATCAGGCAACATTTGGAACCCCCCAGGCAATGACCTGCTTTTTGATGGGAGAACGTATTTACTTCCAGCTGGAACGTATCAAGAAAAGCCATTTCTCTGATAGCCTCTTTCTTGCCAAAAGACTGGAAAATAACTTATTAGAGAGCTGAACGTCTCAGGGGCCACAACAGCTGCACTGAATAGAAAGCCCGCAGAATGACCGGACACTGTGAAACTGGATTGACTGACGGAAACCGATGCAGTCTTAATTTCAGGCCCCACTTTGATCTTTCTAACAGAGGTCATCAGAGGGGGACGTGAATGCCGACGTGATCGGGCTGGCTTAGCTTGTCTGCTCATGGGTAAATTGTCTTTGTAGTCTTTGTGTACGTGGTACTTGAGGTCACAGTTAAATTAATAGTAGGGGCTTGTGGCTGAATGTTATTTTTAGAATCTCTTTATAGTTCGCATTGCAGGATTCTTAATTAGGGCATGTAACCTATTGGGGAGATAAACCCAATTAAAAATATATGTGTATATTTATGAAATGATGCTATTCTATAAAAGTTAAAGGGTGCTAGATTCAAATAATGCAGTATTTGCAATATGCATTCCCATCACACCACGGAATAGTTTGTAACATAATGAATTGAGTAACTTAGAAATGGCAATATTTGCCAAATACATGAATTTAATAATTATTGTTTGTGCACAGTGATAGTTGTCCTTCAGGAGGCTGGCAATAGCATTAATGGAAAATTTCCTTTGTACCAGAGATTTAAAAACTGTACAGCATTTTTAAATGAAGAGAGGAAAATCTAACCTTTAGTGTTTCTGCTTCTTTATAAATTCATTCTTAGCATTGGAGGATGACAAAGTGGGTAAGAGCCCTCATCAGTAAGTACAGACATACTAAGCAAGGTTGGAAGGTATGCTATTTAATACTCACTTGCCTGAAAGGTGGGTGGGAGGAGGAGGTAGAGAAACGATATGGACAGGAGCCTGTATGCAGTTTGAGTCTTAAAAGTGCATGGATACTGAGCTCGGGCACTTGGTTATTAACTTGTTTTAATAAAGCATGCAGTGTGGAGTTCTAGCAGCATTTTCACTGAAGAGAGAATTTCTATCATCTATCTATCATCCATTTATCTATCTATCTATCTATCTATCTATCTATCTATCTATCTATCTATCTATCTACCTATCTATCTATCTTCTGCCAATCTATCTATTACAGAAATACCTTACAATTTAAAAGACTAGCAGTAGGTAGCTAAACTAGTTTTTTAACACAGCACATCACAGGGGATCTCGTGAAAGAAATGTGAAGCCATGCTTGGTAACTCTAAATAATTATATTTATTTTACCAGTGGTGACTAGAGCATGGCCTGGAAATTGAAGCTTTCTTTTTTTTTCCTTTACTAGATTTAATGATAATTTATTGTACTGAATGTTAGAGAGGTCCAGACAGATGAACATGCTAGATCTAGCAGGCTTTCTAGTCCTTAAAAGCTAAAAGACATCTCAGAGACACCACAACAGTGTTACAATCCCTGTACCAGCAACAACACACATGTACCCCATACAATGGCATTTTTTATATTCTTGAGTTAGTACCTTATTTTGGTGTCTACGTCTGAATATCAAGGCTTCCCAATGTTTGTGAAGCACAGAAGAGTGATTCTAGATTATGAAATGAAATTTTTGGCTTTATACTTTAACTCCACCCCAAACCTATATTCAGCACTTTCTGAAACCCTGACAGTGAAATCTACAGAATGTATATTAAATTGTACCTAACGTCAATTATTTTTCTTTTGAATATGCTCCAAGCAGTTTAGATTCTTATAGTTGCTTTTTGTTTTATTTACTTAATGCATTTAATCCATTGGTAGGAAGTACATGTGCTCTTGTGGTCTCTTCAAAAATATCCCTTAGTTTCTCCACCACTTTTTTATTCCTACTAATTTTTTTTTACATCCCAACCAAAGTTTCCCTTCTCTCCCCTCTTCGCAGCTCCCGTCCCCCCACCTCCACTGCTCCATCCTCTCCTCCTCCACTGTTTCTCTTCAGATGTAGGTGGACATCCCATGGTTATCAGCCAGTCCCAGCATCAGCCAGACTAGGCACCTCCTCTTCCATTAGGGCTGGATGAGGCCATCTGGTAGGAGAAATAGGCAGAAGCTTTCTTTTTAATGGATAAACTTTGGTGGTGTGATAGAGTCATGCAAGGATATTAAGTTGGTTGTGATTCTACTAACAACCTCTTCATGGACAGCTGGGTCTGGAGTAGTATGGCACTGGGAAGGGCTCTGAGGTTGGAAGGTTATATCTGACTTAGGAGAAGGTTGTGATCCCTGGGCAGTGGTGCCTCCCACAGGTGAGTAACCACGCTTTACTCTGCCCGACAAGTATGTTGGCTTTTTCTTGCCCATTTGTTGTGTTCTCTTTAGGTGGGACATCACTAAGCAGACATACAATGATTTTTGTGATTCATAGGGTGGCCTGCTGTCCTGTTTTGACAGGCTATGAGGGATTTCCAGGGCACAGGCATTTCAGGACTAAAATTAGTAGAATCATGGGCAATTGGCCATCATATTTTAAAATTTTAATTTTGAAATAATTATATTCTCTGTATTTTTATTAATTCTTTGAGAATTTAACATAATTTATTTTGATCCTAGTCATTCCCTACTCTTCCCCCAGCTCCAGATACACCCTCCAGTTCCCCACCAGCTCTCAACTTTGTGTATTCTTCCTTTTTTTTTTTTTTAAATAACTCACAGACTCCAATTTGTGCTGCCTATATACCTGTGAATATGGGGTCATTAATTGAAGTGCTTAACCTATGAGGGACAAATCCTTAAAGAAAACTGACATCCCTCTCCCAGAAATCACTGACTATGCATAGCTCCTCAGCTATAGGTTGGGGCTGGGAGCCCCTCCCAACTCCCTGACACAATGTTGGCTGGCTAGATCTAGTTCAGGTCTTGTGCTGGGAAGCTCTGCTGCTCTGACTTAAGGAGTTCAGTGACCCCATCATGTCCAGAAGACACTGTTTTGCTCCAGTCCTCCTGAACTCATCTTTTATAATTGAAATAGTTATATCTTCGCAGGGAGTTGCAAAACAAATAAAAAACTATGGAGTGGCACACATCCTTCCCTGCTCTAGAGGGTGACAGTTACATAGTATAGTGTGATAACCTCTGTTAGCATCAGGGTCAAAAGCCTGCATAAGCGTTCAACAGAAGTTTTTGAATGAATGAAGAGGTGGACCACTGTTTAAGTGTGCTTCTCCATTGCTGTGAGAAAAACACTCTCCAAAAGCACTGTGAGTAAGGAAAGGGTTCGCTTGGCTTACAGGGTACAACAGTCCATCATCCAGGGAAACCAAGTAGGAGCTCAGGGGACCCGGAGGCAGGGACTGAAGTAGAGATCCAGGAGGATCTCTGGTTTCTTTTCTGCTTCCCTAGCTTACTCAGCTACTCTTCTTTTGGAGCTCAGGTCCACCTGCCGAAGGATGACTCTGCATACAGTAGGGTGGGCCCTCCTATGTCAATTAGCAATCAAGAAAATGCCCCACAGGCATGCCTACAGGGCAATCTGATGAAGACAACACTTCCCCTGAGATTCCCTCTCCACAGACATGTCTAGATTTGTGTCAAGCTCATAAAACTTAACCAGCACAACCTGAGAATACTGATGTCAGCTGAGATACACTTGTCTATGATTTTATACCCTTCCCACAATGTAAACAAAACATTCAAAGCTTAAGTAATTATATAAAAACCACACAAGGAGTACTTCATGTAGACTCGGGAAAATGGAGGAAAGTATTGAATCCCTTTAAATGGGCCTGTGCATTAAATAGGCTGGGGTTATAAAATGGACATATGTGTATAGCAGTTTCCTCCAAGACTGAAACAGTCCATCCTGCAGGGGAGCTCATTAAGACAGGATGTAAGCAACTCAAGACAGCTTCAGGAAGTCACTGAAACTGACCAGATTCACTAGGTCTCTCCCTCCCCAAGAGTGTAAAAGCAGTCAAGACTGCCAAAGGTCACTCCCAGACAAGCCAAGCTACCTGGAAAAAGCATAATGGAGCCCAGAAGTCTGGAGGAAGCAGGGACCACTCATGCAGTTTAGAAGAAAAAGAACCAGCTGAGTTACCAGAAACAGGCTCAGACCAAGCGAGGTACCTGTACAAATCACTCTCCAACCTGTTGAGCTGTGCAGTGTGCTCCAAGTTTCCAGCTGCTGTGAGCTGTCACTCATGCTTGGCTGGGCTTTGGTGATGCAGCTGTCTTTGAGTCATTTCTGCTCCTGTAAGTGACTCCTCATTTGTATTTCTGTAAGAAACCTCAACAAAACTCATTGGTTCATCAAGTTGGTATTGTTTGGTGGTAACTCTACTTTGGTCTGTCATCAGTTCTCCATCTAGGGTGAGGCGATGTTTGTGCATGACTCCCCAGGAATAGTTGAAAAGAAAAGTGTTGGCTCAGGACCCCCAAGGCCAAGTTCTCAGCACAAGGGAGATTTATTTGCCCCAGAGGAACAGAGGGCAGGGGATAAGAGACAAAGACAGGAGATAGAGGACTAGGGAGAAGGGGAAGGGGACCAGAGAAAGGGGGCAGGGGTATTTGTCCTGGAGGGGACAAAGGACTGCATCAGGAGGGAGAGGAAACAGATGTGGTACATAGGGAAATGACAGTTTATAAAGGTACAAGGGGAAACCCCGGGTTTGGATGAAGTGTTTAATTTTGATTGGGTGTGTTAATGAGGTGAGTGAGCCAAAGGAGCCTTCTGATTGCTGGACTTCAACACTTTGATAGCTGGACCTTGGTGGCTAGCTTTAGGAATGTAATCCTAACAGTTTTTAGCAAGGCAGAGGGAATGGGGGAGAAGGCAAGGCCTGCCAGAGTGTTTCACAACAAATGTCTAATTGTGACCCTTAAAAGAAAGGTGTGCCCTAGAGCTATTTTGAACAATGGTTAAGGTCTGAAGTCAAATGTTCAAATGTGACTTTTCTTCAATTCCTAAGCAGTTGAAAAGATTAATTCTAGGAGATTGAATATGAATGAAACCAGGGAAGCTAGAAGGTGCTAGTGAGCTATTCCTGAATCATCAGGTCTCAGGGTGGAGTGGACCAGCAGAGCAGAATGTTCTTTTCTTGATAGCTGATAACCACGCTGAAAGTGATCCAGAATACCCCCATCCCCCACCCCAATACAGATATGTGTTTGTTTTGGTCTGCAGAAAACGATCGGTTTGGAAACTATTCATGTAATAATGGCATGAATCAATGATTCAAATTTAAGGAAAACAGTTTTATCTCTCCTAAGCTACCATCTCTCTCTCTCTCTCTCT
>CABHPQ010169724.1:36306-50960 GCA_902168405.1 Peromyscus aztecus
ACACACACACACACACACACACACACACACCACTTAGCAGGCTATCAAAGTTTGCTTAGCATTTAGACAGTGCCTGTGAGAATGAGTTACCTAAAGAAAAATGGCTATTTTCCCCCTTATTTCTCTCGTTTCTCAATATTGAGCTTCTTCACCTGATTTCAGGTTCACCGTGGAAGGAATTTAAAACAAAATCCCAGTTACCGAAGCTCTTGAGACACATTCTATCTTGCCTTCGACTTCATATTGAGCATTCACCCCACAACTCTCCATGTCACCTGACCTTTCCGGGTTCCTTTGCCTTTGTGGCTTTCGTCTCCCTGTCATTGCAGCAGGGAGGACCCACCTGCCTCACTTCTGCTATCAGCCTTCTCTTCAGTTTTTGATTAAACCTTTCTTTGAAGCCTGTGAAATTGGATACTAAATGACCTGTAAGAAATTAAAAGCAACTGCATTCCATTATACTGTTGCCCTAAACGATACTGCTTTTTAAACCGATTAGGGGAAAATTTACCTCCCACTAACAGACTCAACAACGCGTTTTCTGCGTGCTCCTTGTAAACAGGTTAACAGAACGTCTTTCTTCCTAGAATCTGATCCGTGTGCTACCTTGCCACATCGCGGGCTTGATGTGTGTTGGGGAAGGGTGCAAGCGGGGCGGTATCAATCCTCCCTCCCTCCAGACAACTTCAGCAAGCACACCGACATTATGTGCTGGGCATTGTGTCTCGGAGAAGAACAAAGTCACAGGAAAGCACAGCACCTCACCCTAGCTGGCACACTTCTCCAGCGAAGAGCCAGATCTTCATGAGGAAGCCAGGAGCAGGCTCGCACTCTCTGCACGTGCGCCACAGTGAGCACAGTTAATGGAAAACCTAGCCAAATAGAGTAAGACTCGAGCTTCAGTGCTGAACGATTGTCTGTGGCTAATGTTTTCACCTCTGTGGTTCCATTTCTGTTCGGAGCAGTTGTGCTTCAAAGGTTTAAGCAGCTGCTTTGTTCAGTCCTGTGTTTTCCCACCTCTTAGGACCCTGATGACATCGCTGTCCTCTGTGATTAATGGCACCCCACGCCCTGCACCTGGGGGTGGCCCACCTGCAGGGAGATTCCTGGATCAGGGGGACACACAGGCAGCTTGTCTCCTTCTATACTCAGAGAGGGTTGGGACTCCCAACTTCCTTTGTAAAGTGAAAGAATTGAGTTGATTTACAGGACAAATAAAATAGCAGAGGAAGTGGGGGTAAGTTGTTACTTATGGCTAAGAGAGATTTATGAGATTACATAGTAACTGAACCTACACTTTAAGCTGTAGACATTATGGTCTAAAGTTCCATACCTCATTAGAGGAAAGTAAGTCTGGAGAACAGTCAGTCCTCCTGTTGAAAATGTGTCTGGTTTTGGTGCAGATGAGATCTGTAATCAAAGGAATGCTCCACATCTCTTATAGCATCTTCCCAAAGCAGGCTTCACTGGAGACTACAAATCTTAACAGAGTTGAGTGGAAAATCCTATTTCATGTTTGGAGAGACTGAGGCTTAGGACATTCTGCATGCTAAGGAGCATAAAAGAAGCGAATGGCTGAGACAATAACACCTGGGAGTTTTATTTCCAGTCTTTTTTTTTTTTTTTTTTTACTTCTCAAAAAACCTTCAGTGACTAATGAGAGAGAAGGAGAAGAGGGGAAGCCTTACTGCTTCACTGACACGCCCCACTGCTCTCCATATTCAATTCCATTTCAAAAACATTTCCCCCTACAGCGGTGATGGAGTCCATAGTCTTGAAGCTAGTTAGGAGACTGAAGGGTGCTTGTGGGTGCAGTGAGCTATTTTGAGTGTGTGTTGTGCAAATTGAAATTACAGGAGCCAAGTCTGTGAAGGCTCAATCCTATTCGTATTCCACAAGGGGAAGGGCCCACATAAATCCGCAGGTATGTACCTCGAGATGGGGGCTTAGTTAAGAGGCCTGTCTGCATGCCATCACGGTCTTGACAGCTAAAGCTTGTTCTATCTACCTGCAGCATCAGCACCACCTGGCTGGTGACTAGAGATGCATGCGGAATGCAAGTCCGTCCCAGACATACCTAACCTCAGAATGTCTTTTAACACGATCCTGGGGATTTATATACATGTTAAAGTTGCGTGATCATTGTGTAGGCACAGAGGAGGGGGCCAGGCCTGAGTTCCATGGGTAGGATTCCTCCTCTGGAAGGCAGTTTGCTATGGCCTGGAGACTGACACATGGAACAGGCAGAATGATCCTACCAAGGGTGTTTCCATTCGTATGCAGTAGGAATTTCCCTTAGAGAAGATGAATACTTGGTTTGGTCTTTAATGCTATTTTTTATTTTTTCCCTGTGTTGGGGATGGAATCCAGAATTTACTGAATGAGGCAAATTCTACATCCTGCCCAATACTGGTGCCTTTAGTCCATGCAAACTTCTTTGTTTTCATTGTCTCCACTCCATTTAACACAGACAGGGAGCGAATAGTAGTGTTCTTGTGTGTGCAGCTGTTGGGTCTCATGAGAATGAATGTTTGAAATGATCCTTGAGAAATACATATTAAATAAGTTTTAATAAAGTACAGCGTTTAAGGCCCTGACGTAGTCTAGCTCCTGACATTGTGTCCACTAAAATTATGAATATTAATTTATAAGGCAGGCTTTGTTTCAAAAGGATTAGCATTTTTGATTTTGGGCATACTTAGTTGCCACCTCCTTACACCCAGAGTGGGATTATTCGTATTTTAAATTATAAGTGAAGATTTAATCCTAACCCTACATCTGGCACTTCATTTTATGTAATTGCATTCAATTTCAGGGAGAGAAATTGTGTGTGCTGAGCATGATCTCACTTTACACAATGTTTTCTAAGCATCTTTGTCTTGAAGTAAAGAGCAATTTGGCCATGGATGACAGTAAGTCAACAGACTGAGGTAACACATCTGTCTAGAGGATGAAGAAACGTGAAGTTCCTTCAGAGATTGGATTATTTTAATGAGATAAGTTCAGAGTAAGTTTTATGCCTTTATTTTCCTTATAAATACATCATTTAAGGACAAATAAAGGCTATGATTCTGTCCCTGTATCTCTAGCTAATGAACACAGGACATGACATTGTGTTCAGTGCTCTCTGCCTCCCGAATAGCAACCTTTTCTAGATGAGGAAATTCTCAAGGTTTTGTAAGCAGGACTATGATTAACACTGAAATTGTAACAAAAGCCTTCAAAGGAAAGGGTTCAGTGAGACTTCAAGTGATGGAGGCCAGGGAAACAACCCTATGGAGCACTACCTTCTCCAATAAAAATGTCAGAGGTGTTGTGAGTATGGGAGGAGCAATGATTGCCCATATAATGAAGATCTGAGTCTAGGTGGTCTTGATTCTCCCTAGATTCCCGTAGGAGAAGAAAGACATAGCTAATGAGAGGTCAAGCTGCAAATGAAGGCTTGGTCGCACATATATATCTTGGAAAGACCTAATTAATTTAATGGATTCTTCTCATGTCTATAAAAAGGAAAGACAGCAGTCGACAGTGTAGGAAAAACTGATAAAACTCAATCAAGAGAATTATTGCCCAGGATGAGTTTTTTTTTTCTGTTGGTTATGACTATAGCTTAGACATTCTTTCCCTTGGCTCTTTTAGGAAAGGTGAGAATAGTGAACAATTGTATTTGCTGTGTTTCAGTTGCTGCCGTTACTACACCCTAAGCACTGTGCTTAGCACTTGCATGCACACAGTCCTGTCAAGATACCCTAGGCACCATGACAAGCAGTTTGCATGCACACAGTCCTGTCAAGATACCCTAGGCACCATGCAAGAAGTTTGCATGCAGTTATTTTAAGAACTTTAAACCATTGGTCTCATTAGTCTCGTGCTCATTTTAGAGCTGAACAAACAGTCTTGGACATATGCAACTTTTCTGAGGCAAACAACTTGTAAGTGACAGAGTCGGAACCCAAACACTGGCTTGCTGGGGACCAGAGACCATACTTCAAATACCTGGATTATTCCATGAACCACAGAACAAAGAAGAACAGAAATGGAGTTCTCAGCACATGCCCCACACTGGCAAGCCATTTCCCATAGTTCTCTCTCCACAAGTTAAGTGGTCCCTCTTTGTCCACCAGGTTTTGTGGTGCTGTGGCTCTGCTTATGTTCCCTTGTGGTGTCTAAATTGTCCACCCACATATTCTACTAAAGAATCTCCCCTGAAGGTCAAATGTTTCTCTTCTTTTATTCTTTTACTTTGGCCTCCCTTCATTTCCCCACATCAAACTAGACACTTATTTAGAGGCTACATGTGAAAGCATTTTGGAAAGTCAGAAGCAAATCAAACATACAATATCATGATTGTTTCAGAAACAGCCTTCTACATCTGTGTGATGAGACCATTCTCTTTCCAATCAAGACACTTAGCAAAATTCCTTCTGGAAATTCCAGAGGACAGGAAAGCCAGGAATCAGTCATATGAGCTGCCAAGAAGTCCCAAGTGTCAAGTTGCATTATGTGTGTCAGTAAACCTTAAACCCAGTGAAGGCCAGCTTCCAGGTTCAGGGTCATGGGGAAATTGTGGAGGAGTGCATTATATGGTACCACTCAACAGCTATTCCAGGACCAAGAGGTTAAATAGTTCTCCTGCCAAGACAAATGAATGGACTGAGAATGAGAGCAATGGAGACTGGATAAAATTAGGTGAATGAGAAAAGAAAGTGATACAAAGTACAGAAAACAGTCAGGAATTCTGTTTCAGTGGAAACGGTGTCTACAGTGAAAAATGTAAAGCTTTAGAAAAATTAGTTGTTAAACTAAGGCTTTCTCTTCGTGTGTATAACCGACACCAAGAGTCTTTTGGAAATAATATAGGAGTTATAAATGACTGAAGATTAACTCAATGCTTATAGTGAGTGGCTGTGAAATTTTAAATTGGCCACAATTGCTGATTTATCTTCTTAAAAATGTTATGCCCAGATGGGTTCCCCGTGAGTCACGCCAAGCAGATCATCATCTAGATATTCTCAGATTTCCACTGCAGCCCAGCCCACAGCCCTGTTGTTACTTCTGGAGTTAAATTTTGGTTCTGTTCACAGGATGATTTAACAACTGCACATCAACAGAGGCCTTCAGTGGCTGCTCAGCACTGTGCCTCAAGGGAGGCTCTCCTCTGCCAGGCCCAGAAACTCCTAGAGTCCCTGCTTCTTTGTTTCAGCTGTTAAGAGATCAAGAAGGTCTTGGCCAGTGAAATATTCCAAATGGCAGGGAGCAATTGATTTCATGAGATCTCAAATTGACTTGTGATGAATTTACTTTTGAAAAATGGTTTACAGAAGACTTAAAAAATAGGCACCTAGTTATGAGGAGTGAAGAAATTGAACCTTCTTACTGGTTTGTGAAAGGGAGTCCTGTTCCCGTGTCAAGCAGAACGTGAAGTGGTTGCTATGGATGCTCTGTTCTGCCAGCTCGTCTTTCTAATTCCCTTCCCTCTGTCCTGATGCCCTAGTTTTCCAGAATCCTCACAGTGGATTTAGGAGAACATTAGCAGGCATATGTGTTGGTATCTGCTGGCTGCATTACGAAGATGATTAGATCAATTATAACCAATGAGATAATTTAACTTACATAAACCTTGATGAATATGTAACATTCTGTATCATGAAGGAAATTTAAGCTAAGGGAAAGCTGGGAACAGAGATGCTTGTACATATGAATGAACCTGAAAATGTGATGGCGAGGACACGTGCTTGTTTAAGCTAGTCTTGAATCAAATTTCCATTCCTAATTTTGTCTTTGGGTTAGGAGTACCTGAAAATAATCTGAAGACAAGGATGTTTCAGAAGTGCTAATATTCTGAAAACTTTTTTTTTTCTAAAGAAGAGATATGATGCAGAGACAACAGGCTGCAGAGAACTTGTGGAAAGTGTGTGGCTGCCTTAGCCCAAGATTCCTAGAGAGCAGAGATGAGGCAATTCTCTAGTGCTTTTGTTGGGGAAGAGTGTGAGGATGTGGCTGCAGAGGGGAAGGGGAAGGAGGCAGAGGATGAGGCTCCCTGAGGAAATCTGGCTCAGAGCTGGGTCACTGAAAGAACCTTGCTTGGGAAGTCAGTTTGCTTGGGACAATCTTGCTGAACAACGTATATATTTCCCCTTCCTGCCTGCCTGCTGTTCACACTGGCTCACATTTATTCCAAGGTGTACCAGTTTTCCCGCATTGTTACCAGGGAGGCAGAGACAGACCACGAGATGCTTCCACTAACAAGAGACTGAGGCCCTGGTTGTGGGGAGGGAGGGTGTTCACGTATGGCTAAGCATATCTGAAGGACTGTTAGTGACCTCAGACGGCTGTTGGTGCTAACCGCCCCAGGTAGAATGGTGCTGGTGGCAGGGGAAGAGCAAAACTGTAGAAACAATGTTTAAGTGACCCAAACACAGAACAGGTGGGGCATGAAAGCAAACTGGGGAGCCATGGACAACTCTGTAAGTAGGTTGGGTGCTGGGTGCCCGGAGAGAAGAGAGGGACATGCAAGGGAGCAGAGGTGTGGCTGCTCTCTTGATTCAGCAGTCAAAGGTGCTATGTGCCTTGGCTTGAGACTAAGGCCATTCTGGACAGGTCTAGTTCTTTGTAGTTCTGCAACCTCAGGCATTTAGTGGACAGTCCATGTATCTCTTAGTTTAAAAACAAGTCTCACCTTGGCAAATGGCCATAAAGGCTTTGCTTATCAGTGCCTGGACTTTTTAGAGAATGAAACCTTCCTTTAAACAGTCAAGAAACCATGTTTCTTGGAAGACGGGATAGTGTAAAAGTTAGAATCAGACTTGGATTTGGATCCTGGATCTGTCACTCCTTTCCAATGTCATTGCATATGCCAAGAATGCCCGTCTGTGGGGCTGCTGCTTCAGGGTAGGTTGTCATACTGTAGAAAGACAATCCGCTTAGCTTCATTACCTGAGATTGCACGCTCTTCATCCCATGGACACCACCAAAAGGATGGCTTATGCCTTGCCTGGTAAATAGTTAGAGGTGTATTAATATTTATATACTTCTCCAAAAGAGAGTGAGGCTGTAAAAAGCGCTGGGCTGGTAAGCCCTGGGAAATTACTTTTAAAGCTGTTTCAAGTTTCAGTGTTACATAAAATAAGAAATTCTAATGAGTTAAGTGGTTTCTTTTTAGGAGATTGCTAGCTGTTCTTATGACTTACTAAGTTAAATCGAAAGGAGACAATTGTATGAATGTGAGCATTGATTGGAAAATTTTCCTGTTTTGTATGTTCCCTTTATTACTGTCTTCCATTACCAAACACAAACACACTGACCATAAGTGATTGCTCTTTAAATCATGGCCTTCTGGCTTTTATGGTCACCTCTTCAAAACATACAAGGTAAGAATTTTTGCTTTGCTTTGTTTTTGTTTTTCCTACCAGTAGCTGTTTTAACTATAATTTCAAGGGAAAAAATGTCACACAGTGACTATTCAAAACCCACGTGGGAGTGCCAGCCTCCGCACGATCCACAGAGTGCAGCGGACTCTCAGCCTCGGCGTCTCAGCCTCGGCGTCTCAGCCTCGGCTGGCGCCCATTTGAAGCAGAAATATAGACATACTGTACTAATTTGTTCTACTGTTCACAGTTACTCTTGAGGCAAATTATTATTTTTGATTTAGTTAAGATTTGTGCCCTCACAGAGATGAGGCCACAGAGCAATTCTTCCTCAATCTGGCTTCTGATTGCAAAGCAGAAATCTGTTGAAAGTGAAAATCTGAAAGGAGAAAGGAAACAGAAGGGTGCATAGCAACTTCAGTGTATTGGTGTGTTTGCAATCGAGGCACTAGCTCTTCCTTAAATCAATAAAGCTTTAGTTCTTGAAATGAAGTTAAAAACAGTCAGAGGTCACAAATGTGTGCTCCGTCGAGTAGTATAGGTTAATGAGTTCCAACTGGCTCCTGGGTATACCAGCTGTGGAAACGGGCTAGTTAGCAAATTTTTACCAATAATAAGAAAAAGTAGAAAGACCAATAATCATATGTTTGTCCCGCTTTCCTCTCTGTTGATGTGACCAGACACCCGGAGCAAAAGGAATTTAGTGGAGAAAAGGGCTTATGTGGCTCCCAGTCCCAGGCTACAGTTCATAATTGCAGAGAAGTCATTGAAACCGGAGAGCAGGAGACAGCCAATCATATCATATGTATAGCCAAGAATAGAGAGACTCGATGAACTCAGCTGTCTGCTGCTGCTCCTACTCAGCTTGCTTTCTTTATTCTTCTGCAGGTCAGGCTCCAACTGTGAAATGGGAAACTGTGAAACGTTTAGGGTGGGTCTCCCCAGCTCAATTAACAGTCAAGACGTTCCCCTGCTGACGCGCCTACAGGCCAACCTGATCTAGATAATTCCTCATTAAGATTCTTTTCCTAGGTCAGCTTAGGTTGTGTCAAGTTGACAGCTAATATTAACCAGCACAATGTTATTCTGAGATTTTGGAATATTGAGCAAAATGTACAGAATGAGTGTATTGGAAAATAGGAATTTAGAAAGTATAAGCTATGCACTGCGTTCTTGCCTATAAAGAATATTGTTATCATACAAAACACACTATGTAAGAAAGACTCCTGTCTTCTGTGTGTTTATTTGCCGAGACAACTGTGTATATTTTATCAAGCATAGAATTCAGTATTAATTGCATTTTGATTGAAGGATCATGGAATGATCTAGGTATCCCTCACTCTGACACTCTCATTTATTATCCTAAATATTGCCTGGGGACTTACATCTGCTGTAAATTTCTAGGAAAAATGTAACACTAAGAGAAATTTTCTTCAGACTGTTGAGCACAGGGTACAGCCAGGGAAATTAATGTAAAAAGATTATGCAACTGGGATTTTCTTTTTTGTTGATTAGTAATTTGTACTTTGCAGTGAGTTAAAGAGAAAGTGATCTAGTTTAAGGCCTCAGCTCTGGGGATTTGGTAGCAGAGAAAAATTCTCAGCTCCATTATGTTGCTGACCTTCTGAAATTAAGAAATAAAGAAGTTATGGGATTTGAAATACATAGCAGAGATTGCATTACAATAACTTGATAAATAACTATGAAAAGTTTATTAACTCACTTATTAAAAAATGACCCTCTCGCCCATGTACACCACAGTAGTGATAAAAATGAACAATATCAGAGTCCTGCTTTACTCCCTTGAATAAATTACTCCTTGACTTGCATGTGAAGGTGAGCAGTTATTTCTACTGCTGCCTTTACACACTATTGTCATTTTATGTTTCTCGGGTATTTGAAATTCTAATCACAAGTTTTATGTGTCACAACTATCTAATTAAAGAAACATAAAACTATCTATTGACTGGTACAGATGTACTTAAAAATGGATGCATTTAGTACAGGAAAATACACTTCACAGTCCTCAGCGACTTATTTGTGCAAACAATTTCTGATGGAGGGGAAACTATCCAATCATTGGCTTGTGGAAGAGGAGGAATCAAGTTATTGGCTACTAACTGGAGCAGCCCAAGACCATCCCTGTGCACCGCTTTTCACTATGGTGCCTTTGGCAAAACTGCTCAACCTTTCTCCAAACTGACCCCAGCATTACCATAGTCTGATGTTTCCAGACCCTAACCAGGTGGTTACATCAATGGACTCCTTTCAGTCTTTGGAAATCACTGTCTAATCAGTGATCTCTTTCTTGTCTTAGGATGGAAAATTTTGGAAAATCTGTAATCATGATGTGATTTAATAAAATCATAGATATTTGCTTGGGAAATATGTAGCATTCTTGTTGCCTGGAAATACATAAACACACATAAAGAGAGAGAGAGAGAGAGAGAGAGAGAGAGAGAGAGAGAGAGAGAGAGAGAGAGAGAGACATTGGGGCTGGAGAGATGGCTCAGCAGTTAAGAGGACTGGATGCTCTTTTGGAGGTCCTGAGTTTAATTCCCAGCAACCATATGGTGGCTCACAACCATCTCTAGTGGGATCTGATGCCCTCTTCTGGCATAAAGGTGTATGTGCAAATAGAGCATCCATATACATAAAATAAACAAATCTTTTAAAAAAAGCTAAAATGTTCTTCACTTCAATATGTTCCTTCCTTGAAAATTCAGAGTAAGGGTATGTGATCAAATTATTGTTGATGCTTTATCATCAAGCTGGCTAGTATTTCCAATTTCCAAGGTAGGTTTTGAAATGATGAGCATGCCCTGGGAAATGTTTTGATGTTACATGTTTTTTAGACTGGTATCCTAGAAAATACAGCTCTTGGACAAAAAGTGTATGTGGAAAATTTGGATGGGTTCCACAGCCACACTAATTGGCAACTCCTGAACACCACCCAGCAGGGCTTGAGGGATCTTATAATAGCAAAATCCACCACATGCAAAACTCAAATAAAAATGAATGTTGCTGTCATCTTTGGCTTATTTTTTTGAGCCAGCCCTCAACGTTCAGAATATGGGAAGCAGTGAAGGGATGTATAAATCACTATTGTTGACTTGGCGGCAAGCAACCAAAACTGTTAGCACAGTTCTGTGGAAGTTGTAACCATTCTAAATATGGCATACATACACTTTTGATATAACCTTATGTTTTTCCACCACAACTATATATGTTGAAAGATAGTATAAGAACACAGAGTAACGTTTGTAAGAATATCGAAATAGAAGTTTCTTTAACTGTTGGGATTTGACTACTCCCCTGTTGAATTGTTTTGAGCTTAGATATATTAAAAGCCCAAACACCATAAAGCAATTCTTGCATTTCCATGCCAAGGAGCAAGATTTTGAAAATCTAGGATCCTATGGCAGGATCCTGTGGCCCTTAGTTTTTGTCCTAGATCAAAACTTAGTTTTCTAAGGCCTTCAGTGACAGGGTGACAATGACAAGCTGGGCAAAGAGCAAACAACTTGGACCCAGAACACAGGTCCAGGGATGATGCTCCTGAGCTTTTGTCACTAGTTAGTAGTATGATGGCCGTCTTGCTTGTCTCCATTATGGGCGTTGACTTAGCCATCTCCCAGCTAGGACTCAGGTCTCAGGATATGCCAGTCATAATAGATAATATATGAGGGAGAAGCTGTCTTCCATACCAACAATGCTTACAAACCAACATTCAATTCTTTACTGTAGCGCAAATAATGAGGTCAGTGTTCTAGGTGCACAGTTGTGAGCAACATGCATGCTTAGTTAATCTTCACTCTGAGGCGAGAAATGTGCAGTGTGCAGGTGGGAGCCAATTTGCTCCTATTGAGTAATAGAAACTAGTAGAGAGGCAACAGGGTGCATTTGAGAGAAGGCAGGAGGTAGAATAGTATAGGTTGGAAGCAGAGTGAATAGGATGATAGGAAACCACCATGACTGGTGAGAGTCTGTCCAGGGTCACAGTAGGAAACAGGATGGGAAGGTGGCATTGAAGTCATATTATCAAGAAACTTCAAGGCTGATATGAGTCCCTGTGATTTTGTTGGCAACTGTAAGACTTGGAATACTTTGAAACAGAGTGGTCAATATCACCAAAGCCTGATTTAGCAACAGTTTGTAGGGTAGATAGATTGGCATGCGATAGAGTGGGGGTCAGCGAGGAGGGTTTTGCAATTGCTTACTGTAAAGCAAAATGGACTGGAAACAGATTGGTGGCAACTGGGGCTTGTAATTTAGAGAGATGATGTGAGAGAGATTATAAAAGTCAGAGACGGAACTGGGGAGCTGCTGGGGTGGGTGACAGGAGTGGAGGGAGAGGTGAATGATTGTACCATGCCTGTCCGATTCAATATTATAAAGAGGGAATAGGCGAGTGAAAAACAGAAGATGGGTTTGGTAAAATGGGAGACCCGCTTTTATCTATGTTTAATCTGAAGCATGAGGCAACTAGTCAAAGGGATACCGCTGATGGTTCACTGGAAGCTGTGTCTCAGACTGGTGCCAACGCGTCCGTGTTCCTGACCTAACACGGAAGTCAATGGCCTAGTGATCCCTCTTCTGTGTGTGTGTCCAAACCAGGTGAATGCACTGCCTGATAGAGATGTCTGTGCCTTCATCTTCATGACAGTGATATTCATCATAGCCAAGACACAGAAGCAACTGGAATGTTGGCTGATGATTGATAAAATCTGACATATACACACTCAGGACAGTGCTCATCTCTAAAACTGAATGAGATTTTGCTATTTTCCATGATGATGAGCCTATTTTATGCTAAGTGAAACAAGCCAGATCCAGACAGACAGGTGCTGAGTGCTCTCACATATGTGTGGAGGAAGATAAAAATAAAATATATTGAAACAGAGAACTGAACTGTGGTTACCAGGGGAAAGGGCTTGGGGACAAAGTCAGGAGGTATATGACAGAGGGCACAACGTATCAGATATATAGAAAAAACAAGGCTAGAGTTGTAAGGAACAGTGTGGTAACTACAGGGAATCATTTATGTTGTACTCCCTTCCCTTCCCTCCTCTCCCCTGCCTTCCATTCCCTTCCCTTTCCATTTCATTTTGCTATATCCCTGGTAGGTCTGGAATGTACTTTGTAGGCCAGGCTGTTCTTGATTTTGCAAGCTTCTTCTCTCTACCTCCTGAATGCTAAGATTATAGGCATGACTACAAAATATGGCTTGTATTTGAGATTCCTGCTAAATGGGTAGATTTTGGCAGCTTTTATTTTACACACACACACACACACACACACACACACACACACACACACACAGAGTCTATCAATTAAAGAGTCAAAAATTTCAATGTTGAAGAGAAGTCAGGGGGACAAGGAACCCAAAATGTGATAGTTGATTTAACAGATGGGTATTGATTATATTTAAGAATTATTGTAGAGTAATGATTATATACAGAAACTACTGTTCTTCCGAGTTAAGAAGGCAGTGTGTTGCTCACCTCTTTTGGAAATGTATTGCACCTGTGGCCATCAAATGCCGGAAACATCGTCCCCACCTCTGACAACGAAACACAGGGCGCAGGTGTTTTGAACACGTCTCTTGAGAAGGAAAATCACCTCCTGAAGAGCACTGTGGTTCAGGGGTTCCTGCGATTTTGGTTTTCCAAGATGTAGTTACTTTTCTGCCATTTTGGTAACAATGCTCCATGTCTTCTTGCAGAACCAGTTCCTTCTAATATCTTTACCTACTTGCTTCCAGTAGGGTGGACTGTGGCCTGAGCAGTCCAGATGAATGCAGTCCAAGTCTGGTTATTTTCCTACCTGTCTAGTTAACTGAGGGATGGGAGACGATCCAAGTCAGGGCAAGAAAGCTAATCCTAAATTCCACCCCCACCCTTTTTTTTGTTTTTGTTTTTTTGAGACAGGGTTTCTCTGTGAGCTTTGCACCTTTCCTGGAACTCGCTCTGTAGACCAGACTGGCCTCGAACTCACAAAGATCTGCCTGCCTCTGCCTCCCGAGTGCTGGGATTAAAGATGTGTGCCACCACCACCTGGCAAATTCTACTCTTTTAGTTGAATAGCCTGAAGGTCACTAGATTTTCCCACCATATGTGAATTTGGAAGGATGTAGACCTGGAACTGTTGAGTACCATGTTGGTACACTTAAGGCCATCCGTAGCTTTAAGGTTATCAAGTCCTTCCACTTCCACTTGTGAACCATAAGGCAATTCTTTGCTTGTCACAACAGACATGTCTTTAACTGATAGTCAAGGAATTCCAGAATTTGGGTTTACAGGTGGATGATCCCAATGTGTAGAACCAACAGGTTTTCTAGAGTTAAGTGGAGAACAGTAAAAACCATTTTTATCAGTTAAAAGAAAACCACACTTTTAAATATTGTTCTAGACTGTGTACATGGAAAGGTGCCAAACAGGAGTGTAGCAGATAACTAATATGCCACTTGAAGAGTCGTGATGCTCAGGTTTTGTGCTTACAGAGGCTGCAGTGGGGCACTAAAGCAGAAATACACTAGGGAGAAAAATGGACAGATTCTGGATTCAGGGGACAACATGTTGTAACTTCCCGAATATTCTACTACATGGAGAAAGCAGAGGTAGAAGAAAACTGCTCCTCTGCTAAACACCTTTACTACCACGATCCAGAATCAAAGACAATTAAAGTTTGGTTTTTCAAGCTTAGAAAATCCCAATTTTCTGTCCCAGAGTCAAGGTGGTCTGCCCAGGCAGAGCAGTGGGGAGCTTAGTATAATGTGAGACCCATCCACAGGAAAGAATGTTTCTAAGTCTTCTCAGAAAACTTCCATGATGCTTCCCTGCCAGAAAAAAAAGGCCAACTTCCCTGTCAGAGCTGGGAGACAGCTTAGGGCACAGGAAAACTGGGAACTGGGTAGCCAATGTTCTCAGGCAGAAGCCAAAATGGGTGTCCCTAGACTGAGCCTAGAGGGTGGCTGAGACCTGACTTACAGAGGAAGAATAACATTCCTAGACTCAGCCCTAGATTAAAAAAGCTATGTCTTAACTAGAGTTCTTAGAACTGGCTAGAATCAAAAGACTAAAAACAGGAGTTTACAAAAATTCTAATATCAGAGAAAACCCAATTCTAGCTAAGCAACACTGGCTACTTCAGACCCTCAAATCTCCATTAGCAGGTATACTCAAAAGAAATATTATGAATATGTATTTATTCACTCACTTATCTAATATTTATTTAGTAGGTACCAAAAGCCATCCAGACCCTGTGCTGCATGTGGTCACATTTTTT